>JADKLZ010030282.1:0-29575 GCA_021533235.1 Biomphalaria straminea | reverse complement strand
TCCCACAGCAACGAGAATTGACAAATTTATTTAGGCAGAGATCTGTTAGATGTAAACAATAAATTTTCATCTTGAAATTTTTTACTGCCAAGACAAAAAAACTAAATCTAAAACTAAAATTGGGAACAAAACTCACATTTCAAAGATAATCAGGTATTATAATTTAATGTTACTAATACCGTGTTGTTGTTGTTTATATCATAGTTAAATATAGCTAAAGACTTTTTTTGTCATTTTTATTTTCGTCAATGATGTGAAATGTTTTAGCCATTTTTCAAAAGTGCTGTTGTTTAGAAAACCAATGAGTGGATTTTAAAAATTTAAATCTGTTTTCAAATGCATCAGATTTTATTATAAAAACTCCTGACATTAAAACATTCAGTATCATAACATTTCATTAAACAGCAGTAAGTATTGTTAAGACCAAAACATTATTAGACCTTTAGATTAAATTTGAAATCTGTAATTCATTAACAGCCATCATGAAACTAATACATTAGCAATAAATCTAATAATTTTTAAGAAATATTTAAAGCAAAATAAATACTTTTTTTTATATACTCTCTGTAAACATACAATTAATAAAAGTACTACTAAAAAGGACTATAAGAAAAGTATGATAAATAGTTTAGAATTGAAAAAAGAATATTCCAACATTCTTAAGTTAAAGCCTCAATGCCAAAAGTGAACTAGCCATGTTGGTTCAAATTCAGATGGCTACTACTAGCTTTTTTTTACATTTACATTCATTATTTGAGGGATATTTTTTTGAATCCTAAATCCAAATCAACAGTGTTAAGAACAAATGTTTGTCAAAAATGAAGCTGAAATGGAAACAGTCCAACAGCAACGAGTATTGACATTTTAATATTAGCAAAAAACTGTAAGATCTGATGCATGCTACATGATCTTGTGAATAGTTAATTGCTTTATTAAAAAAAAAACATGTCAATGACAATGTAACTTACAAGTTAACATCATGTTTCATAAGCCTCATACGAGAGTCTCTTGGCCAGCACTTTTTGTTGTTGTAGCCCACAATGTTTTCATTGTTGGGGTCTGGATGCTCTGTAAGGTAACGCTGAATCAGATCCCGAGCCTCCTCTGCTGTAAACCTTTCAATTTTAAAAAGAAAAAATATATTATTAAATAAATGTAATGAATTGTGAATGTAGGTGAATGCTACAAATATTCTAAGAATGATTTTTAATATTGAAGAACAACATCTACCTGAAGAAAATGTGTATTCTGTCAATGTAGCGCGAGTACAATCGAATGGGATGAGCTTGCTCTGTAACAACATTCTGGAACAAAAAAAAAAGGTTAGGAAACTTTATCTATAATATTATATATTTAATAATACTTGACAAACTTAATTAACCGATTAAATGAGACGAGTTAGTAAAACTCAGCGGCACTTTATAAGTAGTGAGATTTTTAGGTGTTTCCTCTGGTTTTTTTAGATTTGGGCACATCTGTACACTTTAGGCCACGTTGTCTGGCTTTTCTATAATTCACAGCATCTAATGGAATAAGCTATGATGAGGGACTGAGAGTTTCACTTACTTTGCACACTACACTTGTCCAAGTAGACATGCCATATGCAACAAGTGAAAATCTTTCTTAAGTTGGTTTTTATACTGCCAACTCTTTAAAGTGCATTATATCAAATGCTTACTAATGAAATATTTCAACAGATTATCTTCATCAGGGTGGACTTCCAGATGAACTTTTTTATTCATCATACCCTAAGTAATATAATAAGGTTTGTCTTCGAGTCCACCTCAGTAGTATAGAGTAAAATTATAAAGTTTATCCTACAGAGGCCCTGCTAAATAGTCAGTAAGTCAAATGTGGTCGCCACAACACCTTTCTTGCCCAATCAGGAAAGGCATCAGGTTATTAATATTATAATTGAGAAAACTGAAACTACCATTATTTTAATAACAATGGGAAACAAAACTGTCAGTCAAAAATGAAGCTAAGGTGGAATGAAGTCCAATAGCAACGAGTATTGACAATTTTAATGTGGGCAGAAACACTGTTAGACCTCTATGATCAATAATGATCTTTACAATGTGTTTCTGCCTTATATCACAAATGAAATACAAACTAGCTAATGAGAATGTACAAGACACAAAATTGATCTTTAAAATAACTATCAGATTTAGAGACACACAAACTATTCTCCTACTAACCTGGAATGTGAGGAAATCATTTGGCAACTGCGGAGGACCAGCCATTTCACTAGCTCTGTGAAGACCCAAGACTAACAGGTCTAAAACTAATCCATAGTACTGAACAATGAAAGAGGCAAACTGCAAACCTCTGATTATACCATAAGAATTGGTATGGTTCATATCCTAGAACAGAAACAAGAACAACATTAAAAAGACTTTATTATTAGATAAATGGCATGTCATTATGTTGGCTAGGCTCTGAAAATAAGAACGTTTAGGGGAGAAAAATAGGCAACAAAAATCAAGCTGATGATAAAGGGATCAATGCATTTTTTGTAATCTCCAAAAAGCCATACTTATAAGAGTAATTTGTTGTTGCATAGTGTGATAAAAAAAAAAAGGGGGGGGGGGACTAAATAGAGTTGCTAACTTTGTAGTTGATGACGACGTTGTTCTTGGCAGTCATGTAGTCAGCAATGTTGTGGTCAACAATCAGACGCAGCAATCTGTTGAGCAGTGTCAAATCAATCTTTTCATACATTTTCTCAAAGCTGGACTCCATCATCACATTACATTCCCCTTCACTTGTCTCCCAAACATCTTGCAAGTTGTTAATACCTGGCCATGCAAGAGACAAACTGTTAGTCAACATTGTAGAGAATTTGAACTGATTAAACTCTTCTTACTTATTACACTATTTTAATAACAATCAGTTCACATATACAGTCATAGAGTTTCCTCTTTCTAATAGGTATACAAATCTTTGAGGTAAAGATTATTAAATGAAAACATTAAGAAACAATATTATGTACTTATACGTATATGTACAAAATTTTTTGTTTACCCTGACACCACTTGTAAGTCAGCAATGGTGGAGGTTCTGAGTCTGATGGTTTAATCCATGGTGGGAACAATCTCCTTTTGTCAGCCTCATACCAGAGGTACTGATCAAGGTAGGCATCTGTAATTTTCTCCAGTGGTTCCACATCATAAACTGGTATGAGATGGCTGTACAAGTCCATGAACTCAATGCCAACCTGAGAGTAGCAACAGTGATCATTTCATTGACATGCTTTTATCAGACTCTATGAACAGTTTCATAATTCCTTTTTATTTTAATGTCACAACTTTTTTTTTTACCTCTTTGAAAGCTCTTTGCGTCAGGAGGTGACGTTTAATTCTGGACAAAGCCTCATGAGGATTGTCAAATGCCTGTTCAATGAGACCTAGCTCTTCTCTTTGTGACTGATTCAGACGACTTTTAACACTGTAAGAGTAATATAGATATTCAATGAAAAAAATTTTTTTTTTTAATTTCACCAGAATGCCAGACTTGTATTTAAAATCTGTAAGGCAAATAGTTTATAAAATAATAAATTCACCTGTAAGCTTCTTTCAGCCTTTCAAGAGCCAAGATGAGTAGTTTGGTGTCATGTTTGTATGACAGGGGTGGGAAAGGTATAGGTGAAAACCTTCGACTCTCCAACCAATGAACCATAGTTGTGTAAATAGCAACGGCTTCTTCTGCAGTAATGTATGGACCATCTTTGAGGTAATTGTGCTGTCTTTCTTGTTCAGCCTAAATAAGTAGAAAAAAATAATGATTCCCTTTTCATAATGCAAATACCAAATAATAGTGCTACAAATCGGTTAAAGAGTCAAAATTTCCTCATAATTAATAGTGACTGCTTTATCAGTAATAGGGTACCACAAATATATTCCTACCTTGAGATAGAGTCTAGTTAACCTGCCCAGGTTTTTCTTGCAAACAGTTTTGTCAACAGTGGCTCCTCTCCTAATTCTCTCCCTGTTGTAATGAGCTGTGTTAGTCCACCAATCAGCTTTGGCTTTCACATAACGCAGAATCATGTTTTCAATTGGAGTTGGAAGTCCAGGCACCTACAAATTGTAAAAACAGTAAATTTGTCAAGTTTGGAAAAAAAAATGAATTGAAATCTGTAATGGAAATTTTTTTAATGCTTATTTTTAAAGTCTGATTTCAAAATTATTTTCACATCAAGCAATGCCAAGAGCTAACCTTCCAAGGAATATTTGCTTTCCAGCATCTCCAAGCTTCTGACAAGTGCTGCAGAATTGTTCTTGCTTTGTTCTGTTTGATTCCTTCTGGCATCATGTCCAGAATGTCATGCATAACCTGAAAACAGTTGAAATATAATCTGCATTTATATTTCAAACAATAAAATCTGTTTTAGAATACAAAATGAAGCAGTTTGAATAATCAATAATTTTTGTAAACCTTCATCAATACTTGAAACTAAAAATATTAAAATTAAAAAATGTAACTACATCCATAGCATCTTTCTCAACTATATCAGTTTAAATTTACTGTTGTTGCCACCATCTAAGCATATATTGCATATAGATGGGTAACCCAACAATATCGTTTGCGAAGGGATTATCAGAATTTAATCATCAAAATTATTTTTTGCTTTTAATTAATATCATTTTAAAAGTTACTATAACAAAATAAAAATAATATCACTTAAAAACAAATGGCATTAAATTTTTTTAACAATACAGAATTCAATGGGTTAGGTTTAACTTTAGTAACACCATTAAATAAAGGTTCAAGAATAGCTGATAAATAGAAGAAAAAAAACTTAATGATCATTACGTCAGCAAAAAAAATAAATTTGCGACAACAAATACTATACAAATATGGAAACAAATCAATTAGCCATCAGCACCATTTTAAAAATTCTAAGAAGATAAATTTTTTTACTTACAGCAGCTCTTAACTCAAGGTCAAAGTGACTTTCAACTCTTTGCTTAGTAACAGTTTTTGCAACACCTTTGCTGTGTCGACCTTCAAACTGGCGAGACAGAAGATTGCCCAGCCAGCGTTCAAGTAGGGGCGTTATGCCTCTCATGAAAAACATCCAGACTCTCCAGCCCGGTGCCCAGAAACCACACCCTGGACCTTTACCAACTGGACCCTGAGAACAAAAAAACAACTTGTTCTTTACAAAGTTGAATCAAGATAAAAACCATTTCGACTGCTTGTTATTGCTGTATGGTATGCATACACAATTAAAAGATCCGTCATGCTGATCAACTGACAATTATTGAAATGAACGTTGAAAGAACAAGACTTAATACAAGTACCAAATAAAGACTACGTGTTTTAAATGTTGCTCAGAAGACTTATCAGAAAAACTTACAGTATTGAATCTGTAATAAATCAGATGTTTCAGATCTTTACACATCCTGATCTGTCTCATAAGTTTGTACTTGTACCTGTACATGCCAGTTAGTTGACCCACATGAGCAAACACATACTGTAAACCATCTGCTAGCTGGAAAAAACAAATTAAAAACACTATAGAGACAAGAGTAAACAAAGCTTAATAAACCAACAAATTACCAGTGTTTCAAATAAAGAAGAAAAAAAAATCTGTAAAATCTACCTGATAAGCATCCACATTGCCAAGGCGATACTGAACATGGCTGTCAATAATTAGTTTGGAAAGGCGCAGAATTTCACGACACAAGTGGAAGGCATTACCAAACCTGGATTTTTTACGCTCCTACATAAAGCATAAAAAAAGATGAAAAAAAAATGATTCAGAGGCTTCATACACAATTGATAAGAATGCCAGTTGATTTTTTTTTTAACATACATTTACACTCAAAATTTCTAGTTTGATTGTAAACAAAATTTATTATTTTTTGTTTTAAGTTTCAAAAAGGAGGAGTGGATGCTAAAACATTAGAATTTTTTTTAAATAAGCTTGATACCAATTTGAATGCTGAACTATTCTGAACTCTGTGAAAAGAGAAAAACTAACCTTGGTGGTCAAAGTTTTCACAGGCTTGAGATTGAAATTGTAATCCAAATGCAAGTAGTTTAGATTTTTGCGATGAATGAGCAAGTTCAACATGTTGTACCCTTGTCTACAAACTTGTAGGCCCACTTCTAGCCAATCCAACTGTGTAGTCTGGAAAAACTTGGTTGCTTTGAAAGATCTAAATAAATATCTAGAAAGAAGAACAAACTGAAAATGAATACAAAATATAAAATAAAACATAAATGCAACTAAACCATAAGCATAATTGATTTTACCTCTTCTTCTGTGCTTTCGGTGGCCTGTGCTTCAAAGCATTCAGCACATAGTACTTAAGCAGCTTTTGGTAAGAAACTCTTACTTTGACTGGCATGCCTGCTGGGCAGTGCTCTCTGTACCTAAAGAAAAGAGAATCTTGAAAAGTCATTTAATTAAAGAATCATACTTTTTTTTACTAAAAAGAAAATATCCATCTTTTGCACTTTTAACAATTAACAAGTTTACGATATATGCACTTTCACTAAAGGTCACATTTAAAATTTGAAGAATAAACAAAAAATATTGTATAGAAAACTTTCCTACCAAGACTTGACCAAAGGAACATCAATGGCCCTCCTAGTGCGCCCAGATCTCAAATTGAATGGTCGGGGAGCCCACAACAGGGCAATGCCGTTGGCTGTGTTGTCAGTGTAAAGGGGTGTGTCCTGAAGGAATGGCTGCACAAACTCTGGCAGTTCAAACTCCTCCTCATCTTCTGGCAGTGGTTCAGGAACCTACAACATTCAAAAGGAGCACATTATTGTACAGACACATTCTGAAGAGTACACAAAATATAAATAGGACTAACATTCTAAATACAATAGCAACCACTATGTGTACAATCTGAACAAGGCCAAATTAATCACCTTTGTAGCTTGTCTGTGAGAAATAGGATTGATCAATGGATCAAAATAGAAAGCTGGAAGGTCAGGATCTTCTGTTTTAATGAATACCACATTTGGTTCATGATACCTGAAAGGAAACCAAAAAAATCTCAATCCTTATTCAATGTGAAAGAAACATTTAAGTTTTTTACTTTTAAGGATGATTATAGAAAAACAAAAGAAAAAAAATTTACAAAATTAAAACCTTACCATGAGAGATGAACTTGAAATGGGATGTTGTTATACAAATATGGGAAAGCAATGCGGTATTCGGTCCTGATGGGTTGTCTGATGATGATTTTGTTGATGTCATTGAACTCATTCCAGTCTTCATCTCTATTGAAAAAAAATAATAAAAAATTAACAATTCCTTAGTTTATCAGTATAAATGGAAAATTGAAATTAAAATACAAAGATTGCTCAACATCAGTCAAACAACTTACTGTAGCTCTTTGTCCTTCACCAACGGTTCAAACTTTGGACCTCCAGGTATGGCCAGATTCAGGGCTTTAGCTGTGAAAAATGACTTGAGGTCAAACAGATAAAAGTAGTTGTTGTCCACTAAGTCAGTGAGTAGCTGGTTGGCCATACGGTAAAGGACAGACATGATTGGCAAAGTGAGGTTCCATCTACGATATGTTGTTCCATTCACATGCCTATGGTGAAAAAAAAACAAACATTTATTATGAATTCATAAAAATTATTTTTATCTCTTGAAAATAATGTTTTAAATACTGAACAGCAAATGCCTTTTTAACTGCAGCCATACATGTGTTTGGGGGTGGGGTGTACACCATAAAAAATAATATTGAGATACCTTGATGTAAAGAACTTAAATTTCAAGAAAGATTAAAGATAATTTAATCTTAGAGAGACAGATGTTTAAACTACAGGTTGTGAATAATTTAAAACGTACTTTGTATCGATCAAGGGTTTGTGATCATAATACCAATCCATAACTGCTTTGTCTTCCTCTGGGTCCAGCTCCATCTGTATTGGTTCCAATGGCTCTACTTCCATGATGTTATCAGCATAGTCAAGAGGCGGCTCCTCATCATCGAATGGTGGAAACCTCATTCTTTTGAAATGTCTGCGATCTCTTTTTTCACGGCGAAGCAAAATCCACATAGACCTTTACAAAAAAACAAGTTTAAACTGACTAGAAAGAGTTTTTTTGAAATAGTAAAGTTAATATACAAAAGGAAATACAAAGGTGTAAGAAAAACAAAATAATTAATCGTACCCCCATTGTGAAATGTAGACAGGTTCAATAACCCAAGGGATCTCATTCACAAAAGTTATAGCTCCAGTGATGTGGTAAAGAACTTTGACATCTCTGATTTGTTCCCATGGCATGGGCATATTTTCCAACAGTTTGAGAACTGCATGTGGCATGTATTTGAGTGCTCTGTAGAGAAATACAAAATTAAAGTCTGAGTAGAAAGCTAATAAAAAGCAGTAAAATAATACACGAGTCTTACAAAAAATCTACACATTAATATCAATGAAGTGCAAATACTAGCTATACTCACCCAAGATAAACCCTTAATATCAATGAAGTAGAAATACTAGCTATACTCACCCAAGATAAACCCTTTTGTCATGACGGAACTTTCTATTGGTCATATCTCCATGGTCTCTGATAATTTTTCTCACATGCTCAGGAGGCATGTCTTCCTTCTGTGCATCAACAAATCCAAATTTTCTTTTCTCTGCATATCTTTTAGACTGCAACTGTTGCCATTTTCTTGCTGTTTCAGAAATACAATAAACAGATTTAATACAATTTTGTGTCTAACTTCATCTATCATAAATTAATATATATATAATTTGTGTTGTGATATTATTTATCTTTTGTGTTTAGTATGCATGCCAAATAATTTTTCTTCTCTATCGAAAATGGTGCTTTTACCTTTGTCTTGTAATTTATCTTCAGACATGTAATCAGGAGGCTTCTGTTGCTGCTGTTTTTGACCCTGTTGTTGCTGCTGCTGCTGTTGTACTTGCTGTTGCTGAACCTGCTGCTGCACTAAGTGTGAAGGTATCAACTGAGGCTGAATGGGGGTCTGCATTATTGGGATCTGACTCAGTATATAGGGCTGGCCTCCTGGCCCAATAACTGTATAGGGGAAAGCCATTCTGGATGGCTTTTAACTCTTAAAGCCTCGAAAATAAAACAACACAGTAAAATAATTACTAGATCTTGTCAATATGTAGTCAATCTAGTCTATTGAATTTTACTAAGCAGTAATCTTGCTCTAGCTCAGTCGAACTTGATACATCCCTATTCCCTATGATTGATACAATGAACCTAGAACCAGGATTCTAGATCCATCAGGGCATCTTAAATCTAGTAGAAAAATCTAGATCTATAGTGACTCTAGACAACAAGTCTAAAGTTTTGCCACCTAGTAACAATCTCTATTACTTCACTAAGTAAATCAAGACCTAGGCTGTTTAGGCTAGAATTACCAGACATCAACAGACCCTTAAGATGACAAAAATGAGCACAAAACCTTACTTACAAAGAAGGGCAGAAAAAGGCAAAGTAAACTTTAAAAAATAGGCTTACAAATTAATTGATAAAGCATCTAAATAGAAATAAATAATTGGTTGTAATACTATTAATGTACTATGACTATATATTTCTTAGACGGAGCGACTATTCAAATAAGTTTATAATATGCCTGAAACTCCATGAACAGTAATTTCATCCCATCGTACTTAGTGAGGAAAAAAAAACAACTCACTGCCACTAGACTATCTATAAGTTAAAACAATGAACCATAATTTACTAATACAAAAGAAATAAAATATGCAGAGACACATCAAAAAGAAAAAGGTCTATTTCTTCTCAAATTTTCACACCCACAACTAGACTATTGCTAGATTAGCACATTGACATTGAGACACGAAAGAGATGGCCTAGACGCCCTAGAAATATCTTCGATTTTTTAAGGAAAGTCTAAAAATTTACAAGATAAGTCTCTTTTTCTCCTTTATTGACTGTTCACTGATCAACAAAAACTCAACTTTAGCATTATCATAATTATGGCTGGAGAGGCCAATGAAAAAAATCACATTATCATTATATCTATGACTTGAGGAACTCAATGTTAACAGTGACTTCTTTTGACTTAGAAAACCTTTTATAGACCTATTCACTAAGTTCTGTTCATAGTCATAGAGTCATTAGGTCAAGTCTGCAGTAAAAAAAAAGTTTGATCTAGAGTCTAGAATATTCTAGAATTTAGAGTCAGATAAAAGATAAAAATACAAGCCTGTTAATGTTAGCATCTTGAATTTAACTGTTATTAGTGTTATTAAATTAATATTAATAGTTAGACTTAGATTCATTACTTTATAGACTTAGAGTACTTATACTACTTATAGTTCTAAATCTTAACTCTAGAAATTATTCTTAACAGAACCTTGTCCTTAACACGAACACTTATTAACAGTCAAGTCAGAGTGAAAGAATGCCATTTTCATCAATTTGAATTTTACATTCACAGACACTGAGACAGTATGAGTATTTCAATGGAAATCATTCACTAATGGTAAATAAACAAACATTATATAGCCACGTCATAATATTGTCATTATTGATGAAACAATGGAAAAAAATATGTATCAAGTGACAGCCTTTACTTTACTTTATGAACTTTATGCCATTTAATTTTTTATGTATTACATAATTTTTATAATTTAAGATAGATCTATTAGAATTATGTGGCTTGCTAGGCTAAGTGTTGTTTGTTTATAATTGGTGAATGAGGTCCATTTCAGTATTCACACTACTACTACTGACACTGCTGATAGTCACCATACTACTGATACTAGTGATAATTGATAGATTAGATTAGATCTAGTCATTCTAAATCTAGAAAATCAAGCAAGGTCTAGATCTAATTCTAGCCTATTTTAGGTAATTCAGTCGTAATTTTAGTATTTTAAATTTAGGTTAGTAATAAAAAAATGTAAAGGTATTCATCAGCCAGTCCAGTAAATGAGTAATCTAAAAAATTAAAATCTTGTCTTTAAAAAGTCTTAACTAAACTGTCTTTAGACTTTACAGGAAGTCCTTATGTCTTGAACACCACATAGAATTCACCTGCCTTGAACGGGTCGCTTTTTTTATTTATAACTCATTTGTTTTTATGTTTGGAGCTAAAAATTATGTTTCGGGACTGGGCATGTCCAATTTTAGATAAGTTCCAGTATTTTTGTTCCGTTTTTTCAAAGAATATGGAAGTTTTTAAGATTCTTGGTACCCATGTATGTAAAGCTGTTGTTTTAACCTCCCCGGCAATTCTTCTACCCATAATGCAATATAAGGGATGAAGAAATATTTATTAGATATAATTTATTAGCAATTACATAGTGGTGTTCCATGCCGGTGTTCACCGTTCAACTGAGGAGAAAGCCCAAAAACTGTGTTCAAAATAGGTGCATGGAGTGACCTACTTAATTTTAAAATAAAATCTTGACTATTGGTAGTAATACAAAGGAAAAAACATCTATTTTTATTGTCCTTTAGTTGCAGAATAAGAATCTGCTTTCCGTTTTTTTTTGTAAGTTTAACCTTGACCAAATAAAAAAATAAAATAAAAATGTGACCTAGTTCCCGAAATGGGTGTTCAAAACATAAGAAGCTACTCTAGTCAGTTTAGAAACTAGAATTCGAGTCGGACTAGAGATCTATTAACTAAGCTTTAGAATTTACACTTTTACAATCTTGTAAACGTCAAAGTCAAATCATTTTTTTTTCCTCAGCCACACTAACACAGACTGAGTAACTCAACAGAGTCAACTGAGACTGCCACTGTGCCAGTTCAACTTCAAGCATTTGCCGTTTGGTCCACACAAGCAAAACATTTGTTGATTGACACAACCCAAAACGTGACAATTTGTTCCACTAATTGTCTAAGACTGTAGTATTTTGTATTTAATAATGACATTACAGTGAAGTTATCAAATAATAAGAATCTAGAGTTAGTATAAAATTAGCGATTTTAATACCTTTCTCTGTTGTTAATCTATTTTTCTATATTGCAAAACAACTCGTGTTTCTAAAATCGTAATGTGTAGACAACAAAATGGCGACGCTTTTCGTTTGTTTTACGAAACAATTTTTAAAAAGCTTGTGCTAGAGATACGAAACAATTAGACCATGGAACTATGCTATACCATGGAACTATACTAACCATGATTAGACTAGATCTAAATAGAAATAAAATAAAATCCAGATTAGATCTATCCGTAAGTTGTAACCCGTGCTTCGTCGTTAAACAGAAAAAAGTTCGCAAATATATATATATATATGGCTAAGAAGATTTTAGGAGTCAGTTATATAGATAGGGTCTAAACAAAGGAAATCCTATGCCGAACTGGGAGCAACTAGTCGACCCCTTAGTAAGGTTCTGAAAGAGCGTCGCATGTGGTTTTCGGGACATGTTTTCCGACAAAATAAATATTCATAATATGAGCTGCGATGACATCCTACAACTTGGTGCCACACTTTCATGGAAGTCCCCAGAACAGGTGGGAAAAGGCTTCAGACATTGCCAGTGACAGATTTTTGTGGAAACAGCTTGCTGGAAAATGCGCAAAACGTCTTTCTACTCAGGACCGGACACAACAGAATGAGACAATAAATATGTACCTGGAAGCTCAAATTTGGAACCAGTGAAATCTGCCCACGTGGAGTGTCACCAGAGAATGCTGACCATGTTCTCCAAAACTGCTCTCTTTACCAAGTGGCTCGTACAAGACACTGGCCCCAAAACACTCCAATAGAAAGAAAACTATATGGAGAGGTGCCGGCACTCAGTGATTAGTTGCCGTTACTCTCTGATGGATTGCCTAACTTTTAACTACTAATAAACTACTAATACGGTTTTTGACGAACTATGTGAATTTGGAGTATGACTGCGCATGTGTAGAAAGGTGTGTCGCTTTCACATTACACGGTGAGGTCGAAATGGTAGCACGGCTATTTAATTCAGAGGCCTCTTGTCACAGAACTGCAAGGTCCAAGCACGCTTCATAATGAGCTGTTTGGGTAATTTCCGTCATCTCATGCTTGTGGCAGCTGAGGATATTATTTCAATTTGTTCCTTTTTCTTCAGTCGATTCCACGGCTGAAATCTGAGTGGATTCAAATCCTTTTTTCATGACCTCGGTTGCACTTTTTTTTTTCTAATACTTTATTTACTTTTATAGTCACTAGCAGATGAATATGCCATATGTTGCAAGATTCGTAGTGTACAAATAATTGTAATCGCAATTTTGTGCTTAGACGAATTTTTTTCTAATACAATATCTTAATTTTCACTTATCCTTTTTTCCACCCAGATTAGGCCCCGCGCAATCAGTTTCGCATAGGGCCCCGCAATTGTTAGGACCGGCCCTATGTTTTGTCATTTAAATTATTAGCCTACTAGTTGTTTTTTTTTTTAAAGTTTAACTTGTCTTGTTTCTGTGTGTGTGTGTGTGTTTTGTCCTTTGATTTTCTCTCACTTGGACGTGAAGACATATGATATGGCTACATTGAAAGGGAGACAATACTAGGCTGAGTCAGGGGACAATACAAGGCTGAGTCATTAGTTTCATGTAAAAATTGTTATTTTAATTCCTCAAGTTAAATGAAGATACACGACATAGTACATGATGTAAGGGATATAACCACGAGAAACTAATTGCTCGAAAATAACATTATAACTATCTTTTTTTTTAAACTATTACTTATTCATTTATTATCGTTGCTTACAACAAACAAATAAAATTTTAAAGATCATTAATATAATACCCATGTCACACCAATCAACGAAACTACAAACCATGAATGTATG
Organism: Biomphalaria straminea; assembly: GCA_021533235.1. NCBI lineage: Eukaryota > Metazoa > Mollusca > Gastropoda > Planorbidae > Biomphalaria > Biomphalaria straminea. Next base: position 15,812 of record JADKLZ010030282.1, on the reverse strand, counting down.
TGCATACTAAAGACCTCTTTATATTATCATAAAACAAAGGCTGCTTTATTCATCCTTATGTAAATTCATTATTCAACTACAATTGTATATTTACTGTGGCATTTTACGTCTCGAGAGACGATATTGTCTCTCTAGAACTTACTATGTGGCTTAAGAGGCCAATCCTTGATACACAGCTGCGGTTGCACCAGGCGCAGCTGCATTTTCAGCTTTCTTTCTGCCTCTGTTGTGTATGGCATCTGCAATCCGAGACCCTTATGCTCTCTCTCCATGTGGATCTATCTATATTGTTGTGACTTCGCCATGCGCATCGCAAGTCTTGCTAGCGCACCTCTAGTGAACGGACTATAACAGGATGTTTACAGGAGAGAGACTAACGATTTCCGCACAAAGCTAGAGAGTGGGAAATGAAGACACTGTAGTAAACAGAAGATGTCTTGTGTAACTGTGTCTTGTGAATAAAGATATATGTCTCGTTGAGTTTGCCTTGTCACTTAAATTATTACAATGGTGTCAGAAGTGGAATTATAGGCAGCTCAACGAGAGGAGGTAGGACTTGATCACACTGACATCGTTGAAAACATTAGACCAACTCTCAGTTAAAGAACTTAGACAGGAACTCCGTGGCCGATATGAGAAGCTTGGTGGTACCAAGGAGGTGCTTACAGCTCGTCTCCGGCAAGCCTTGGTAGATGAAGAAGAAGATCCGGATACCTATCTATTTGAAATTAGACCGGGGATTTATGAGCTCATTGGCAGGATGCATGAAGGTATTGATGCAATGTTTAAACAAATGAACAGTATGGGGAACAAGGTAGATAAAATGGTGTCTCAAGCGAAAGAAGGAATATACTTGTTGGTGAAGGAGCCGTTGCCTGTGGACTCGTTGGTGAAGAAGTTTCATGGTCAGGACTGCACAAACAGTGGTGACGGAGACGCTGGGGATTGGAGCGCCGTCTGTGTCTGTGTTGTGGGCAAGTCTTGTGGTTGTAACTTTAAAGACGAGAAACGTGACAACGATTTCTGCGACGATCTCGAACGGAAACAGAGAAACGAAGAAACTGAAGTCTGTTATGTGCCCGAAGCGTTTGTTCCTGTTGCACCTGATACCAGTACCTCAATCAGCCGGACAGATCAAGACAACGTTGGGTCTGCGTCTAAGCCTATTGCTATAGACCTTAAAGACCTCTGCCTATCTGCCGTTGCTCACGAAGGAAATGTGAAGCCCGACAACTGCATCCAGAACTTGAGCATGAACTGTACGTGCGGCGCATCACACGGGGAATGTGGATGCCAAGAAAACCATCAACAAGGCATGTGTACTTCTGCCATCATCATTGACATTGGCATAGAATGCCATAGATGAATGTCAATCAACTCACTCTAAATCTGAGCTGTCAAGAGAAAGACATCTTCCAATGGAACTGGAAGAGACCCATCTCCTGGACGTGAGACTGTTAGCTGAGGATGACTCCGGCGCATTGGACTTGGTTTGCAACGTGGCTGAAGTTGAACCTGCAGTCCCCACGAGAGACGTCTGTCGGCAGGGTCTGCTGAAACGGCGTGTCCGATCAACGGCTGAGCTGACGAAAACAGTGCTCGACACCATCTCTCTGTGTGTCAAACAGCCACGTCATCGTTTCAAGAACAGCCTGGTCAACTGGAGAAAGAGAAAGCGGCACTGGAGGAAAACAATGCGGATGGCTTTGTGGGGAACACCCTACCTGCCGCCTTTGGCTCCCACTGATCGACCTCCACCTGAACTGTCAAACCTCAGCTGCAGTGCTTTTCTTTTCGGGACGAAAAGTGTTAAGACGGGGGCAATGTTACGACCTCACCATGCGCATCGCAAGTCTGGCTAGCGCACCTCTAGTGAACGGACTATAACAGGATGTTTACAGGAGAGAGACTAACGATTTCCGCCCAAAGCTAGAGAGTGGGAAATGAAGATACTGTAGTAAACAGAAGATGTCTTGTGTAACTGTGTCTTGTGAATAAAGATATATGTCTCGTTGAGTTACTTAAATTATTACAATATGTTATATTATACGGATGTTACTTCAAAAAAAGACACACATAAAAATACAATGGCGGCGAGATACACATTTGAGACCAAAAGAAAAACTGCTACCGAGGACAAACGCAGACGACGAAAAGAAAATCCAAAATCGATCACTTGCGGACAATGGTTATGCTTGTCCTGGATGTGGCAAAATATGTAGGTTGCAGCTGGGCCTGCGCAGCCACGGGAAATACTGCATTCCTTACTAATCTTCGGACTCGAAGACAAGCTTTATTATTATTACTTCAAAAAATAAAAAGAAGATAATTACGCACTTAGCGTATGTGTTTTTTATTATTTTTTTTACAATATGTGCGGTTTAGTTGTCTAACAGCAGTTTGATGCTACAAGTCAACAACTGCCAACACCAACTCTTCAACAACACTGTTCACACACAATTTTTACTCGCTCTCAGGGTATCAATGAATTTTAAAAATGATTTTTACAATTATAGTTTAAATTTGAACATTAAACCTTGGGTTACGTTACATCCTATTACTTTAAAGCAAATCTCTTTCCCAAGGCCGGATTTAAATATATGATGGCCCCGGGGCTAGATCTTTGTGGAAGCCGCTATTCCCCCACCCTTTTTCAAAAAGTTTAATAAAGATCCATTTTTATGAATAATATTTATACCTATAAACATCACATATTTTAGAAAGACAGAAACAGTGCTGTAAATTGAATCTTATTTTCCAATACAAAATATTTTATATGCATAATTCAGTTTTAAAAATTCTATATTTTCAAGTTGGTATTAGGTAAAGCCTTTGGCTTCGGATATTTTTGTTTCTTTTGTGCAGGCCCCTTTCTCGTGGAAGCTCCAGGCCGTAACTCGCCAGCCCTACTTTAACCGGCCCTGCTCTCCCTCTCTGTCTGTACCCACTCTCTGTCTCTCCCCCTCTATCTGCAACTCACCCCTCTCTCCTCTACTCCTCTCTCTGTCTCTGTATATCTCAATCTCTCTCTGTCTCTCTCATCCCCACTACCTCGACTACCATGTTATTGCTGCCCATTGGATATTAACAAACCTTGGTTCACGTGACTACCCTAGTACTTTAAAGAAACACTGTAATAGCCTGGGCCATAGAACGCAGCGAAAAGGTCAAGGATTTCTAGCCAAGTAACTAAAAAATATTTGCTTGAAAAAAATTGAAGTACATATCAGTTTAGGTAAGTTCAAAACACAAATAGCAACACATCGTTTAGCCGGCGTACAAGGTAAGAAAGTCTAACATCTTCACTAGTTTGTGATTAGGATGTGTCTAGTAAACAGGGCTGGATTTGTAGGTTTTGAGGCCCTGGGCCGACAAAGGAGCAGAAGCCCCTTAATTTTTTTCCTAAAAAAAAACTTTATTAGTTACTGTTGATGATTTAAAAACGTATTGTCAACAAATTACATTATCTTAACAAAGAATGTTGTACTGGACCTCATTCACCAATCGTAAACAAACAAAATTTAGCCACGTGATTCTCTATATCTTCTATACAAAGTATTTCATCCATTGTGGTTGTCACGTGATACGCATTTTTCATTGTTTTATCAATATTATGACGTGACTAAATGTTTTTTTTACGATTGGTGAATGAGGTCCTATTAAATTACCATGTTGTTAGCGAATGGAAATTGTAAGTTGTTGTTTTTTTCAACGAAAAGTTTTTTGATTTCGCTGAGTAAATCACTTTCAATACTAAGTTTAAGGGTTAGCTTCGATAGCCGTTGTTCGGAACCTATTCTTTATAACTTTGTTTTTTAAAACGATCAGCTCACCAGTGACATTCGAGAAGATCCAACCCAAGGAGGTTCATATTCATTCAATGCTCGGAAAGAAAGCTCTCATATGTTTTGTCTTTAAGAACGCGATAGTAAATCAGGCCTTGCGTACACCACTAAGGCATTTATCTAATTCACCCACCTAGCTTCGTAATACAACCTTAAGTCTTATATTGTATAATAGCTTTAAAAAAAAAGTAAAGTGTCCCCTTCAGACCTTGCGATCTATGGGACAGATGATGTTAAGGTCATCTGTTTCTTTGGCCCACGGTTAACGAGCAGGGTGTTATGTGGCCAGCACAACGACCAACCGCCTTTACTTTCCCCAACTAAAGTCAGGTAACCATTAGAGTTGGGTGGACTCAGGGACGCCCTAAAAATCCTGAAATTCAAAATCACAGTCTTCACCGGGATTCGAACCCAGGACCTCAGGTTCGGAAGCCGAGCGCTTAACCATTAGATCACCGCGCCCCATATAATAGCTTTATAATGCTTGTGTTTGTTTTATTAACGCCTACACACAAAGGCCATCAGTATTGGAGGCGAAAAGCTAACTAGCGTTAGCAGCTTTAAATACATCGGAGCTATTGTCTCGGATGAGGGAACAAAGCCCGAATTAATGGTCCGAATAACACAGTCCACATCAGCCCTTTCTAAACTTAAGATAATATGGAAAGACAAAGGCTTAGCCCTCAGCACCAAAATCAGACTGATGCGCTCCCTGGTCATGGCCACATTTCTATATGCTTGTGAGTCTTGGACGCTGACTGCAGAGCTAGAGAGGAGGATCCTAGCAATGGAAATGAGATGCTACAGAAGGATCCTAGGCATCACATTTAAAGACCGCATCAAACTATATGGAGAGCTCCCTGACTTGGAAACCACTGCGCAGTTCATCTCAGATATTGGTGTAGTGATCTGAACCCTCCAACATAACAATGAGAACGAAGAAGAAGAAGAAGAAAAAAGACCGCATCACAAATCATGAGATAAGAGACAGGGTTACTGCAGCGATCGGACCCCATGATGACCTGCTAACTACTGTGAAGAAACGAAAGCTCAAAATGTATGGCCATGTAACAAGATCGTCGGGACTCGCAAAGACCTTCCTCCAAGGAACAGTACCAGGAAAAAGAAGAAGAGGCAGACAGAGAAAGCGGTGGGAAGACAACATCAAAGAATGGACAGGCCTACCATTGAAAGAGAAAGATGGTCTACGAGTCTTTCTTGGTGCCCCAACGGTCCACCAGACTAAGGGATAGGTAACAGGTAACACACAAGATATTTCTTCAGTTACTTCAAACGATTGTATTCTTAGTAAAAAAAAAAAAAGAACACGAAACACGTACGAGTGATCCACTAATGAGGTTGGCGGGGTGGGTGAGGGAATTAGAACAAAGATTAGATATGGGGATGCTTGGGTTGACACCCATTTTAATATCAACACACAAAGAAACTTATACAGTCTCTTTTTTGTTTTTAGCGAACTTACAATAAATTTATCTTTTTGAAAGTGTATTAAGAATAAAGAAAAGTTTTGAGCTGATGGCATTAATAGTCTTTAGACTCTAAAGCCACACGTTATCGTTAGAGCCTTTTTTGAGAACCGTGTCCAGGTTCCAATTTTTCCATGGTCCGGGATACTTTTGTTTCTATGAATGTGCAATCTGAATAGATGAATTGTAAAAATATTCATCATATTGCATGTAGGCTACTTGCTTAATATCTTTGTTTTCACCCTATTCCCAGTGTGATCATGTCTGCGACAGATATTCTAGCCAAGTGGTCCAGCAAGTATCAAATCCAAAAAGAGACCTTTGATGATATCCAATGCGCCATCGATCAAGGGCTGAAACCCTTTTACGAACTGGACCTCAACGATGCCAGGGAGATGGTAGAATCTATTTTCATACGAGATGACGACGGTGACTTTGATGGAGAAATTCGAGAACTGGTTGTTCCCTGTGATCACGTTCCTACCGGAGTACCCATCACAGTCTTCAAGCCACGTGACAGTCCCGATGTTCCTGGGATATTTCTTTACTTCCACGGAGGTGGTCTCATTGTCTTGAAGAGTTCCCTGTATAATTACGTTGTCAGGTCCATTGCCATGAAGTCAAAATGCATTGTTGTGAATGTGGATTATCGTCTCTTGCCTTGTCCAGAAGACCCCATGGCGCCGTTCAACGATGTTGTAGGTGTGACCAAATGGGTGCTGGAAAACAAGGACAAAATCGGTGGCGCCCCTGGGAGCAAAGTCGGCGTGGGTGGAGACAGCGCCGGTGGTCAGCTTACCAGCAGCGTAACGCACAGCGTCAAAGGTCTGGACTTTCAAGTTCTGATCTACCCGGTGACGGACATTTCTCTAGACTGGCCATCTTTTGACGAATTCCGGGAATTCCCAGCGTTCAATACCAAAGGAATGAAGTACATGTTTGATCATTACATCCCCTACATTCCTGATGCCGTCAGCAACCCCCGCGTCAACCCTTTTGCCAGAACTGACCTCAAGTCTTGCCCTCCAACGCTGTTCATTTTTGCAGAGTTAGATCCCTTGAGGGATGAGGGCATAGCATTTGCCCAAAAGCTTCGCGATGAAGGGGTTAAAGTTGAAGAGATCATGTACAAAGGGTTGGTTCACGGATTTATCGGACTTCAGATGTATGATAAGTTTAACCAGCAGGCACACAGAGATATCGCCAAATTTATCAACTCAGTTATTCAATAGAACCTTTTTTTTTTTTGTGGAGGGGGGAATTAGATAATGTATTCAGAATATATTGAATGATTGCATTGGAAATGATTTTTTTTTTTGCCTTTATGTCTCCAAAATAAATTCTAATTTGTAAGCGTATTGCCTTTTCATTAATAGTCTTCAGTCTTCATGACATACTGCGAACGTAATACGTAAACATTGATAAGGAATGCATTTAAAGAAAATAATATCTGCAGAAGATCTTACAGCTCAGCTGCAAAGAGCAGGCTAGAAAAAGAAATAATATTTTTCGCACTTTTCAGAACCACATATTCACGTTTCTAATCACTTTTGTCTGTAATAGACCATGGACATACATAAATATAGCCCGGAAAAAGGAAATAACTTCATGTAACTTGAAAACATGTATAGGCCTATCTATTGTATTCGGATTTCCGAATTATGAAAAATTAAAAAATTGCATGATCTTCAGTCTCAGAGATAAAAAAACTCATAGACATAAATAAAGTACACACAAACGCAATTCACAAATTTTAGTTTCATAAAACTCTCTTTTTGACCAGTCTATATTTATTTATGACTATGTCTGTAACACAAAGTTATTTTTATTTTTGAGTTGGCAAAAGCGTGTTTTGGATTTTTATTTCAAAATTTCAAGCGCTTTTTTTTTTCACTTTACTAAATTTTTGTTTTTAATCAGAATGTAAACTTAGGTATGGACCTAAACTATTTGAGATATGAGCTCCTTTGCATTCAACATTAACTCTTTCTCTCCTAACTGACGATACCAACGTTGATTCCATCTGAATGTGGTAAATAATTACGGAGAGAAAGAGTTAAGGCAATTTTACGCTTCAAGAAAAACGACGAGATTCTGCTTCTACTCTCTTGCGCTCAATCCATTGGCTTCCTGTTAAAGCAAGAATCGACTACGACGTGGCCACACTTTGTCATCAGTTCATCTACAATAAAGAAATGCCCTTGTACCTTAGCGAACTGACCATTCCATTTCCATAGGTCCCTTTAGAGCACTGCACTCCATGTAGTGGTGCCACGTTGCTCCTTCAAAAGTTACGGCTTGCGGGCTTTTTCAATGTACGGACCTAAGGATTGGAACTCACTCCCCACTGATATCAGACAAAGAACATGCTACGTTCCATTCAAGAAGAACATTAAGACCTATCTGTTCAAATTTTTTATTTCGATTATTTTATCATTTGAACTCTTGTTTATATCATTGTTTTGTTGTAACAGCGCCTCGAGAATACATCATGTTTGTTAACGGAGCTCTATACATTAAAATATTATGATTATTATTGAAAATGTATCTTGAATCCTTTTTTTTGGGGTTCTCCAGTAAGTGTGTGTCCTAAGCTATAGCCTGTGTTGCCTTATGGGTAAACCCAGCCCTGAGGACTTTATGACTTTAAAACAATAATGTAAACAATGCGATGGACTTTTAGATGTAAATCAACCCCCACCCCATTTGTTTCACATATCAGCAGCAATATGTAGTACATCCTTAAAGGGAATAGGCTGGGTATAACCCATTGTACTAAACATAACAACCTTTGATCAAGGTTTTATTTATCTAACAATAACAACCCTTGAACTGGAAACATAAAAAAAAACCATTCATTATGGATTTCTTACATCTTAAAAAAAAATAACCTTTGATCTTTTTTTTTACCTCCATTTTTACCTCCCCTTAGTCTGTTCGACCGTTCGCCTTAATTACAACTTCTTTTAATATAGTCCATACATCCTTTATTATTTTTATTTTTTTTTATAGCTAAACATAGTTAACTTCATCCGTGTTCTCAATATTTAAATGTAACAATTCTCTTATCATTTGGGGTTACATTTGTTACACGGTTACTTTGTGTGCTATGATAACGTTTAACGGGCAGTGAGCAGCGCATTGGGTGGCTAAAGTGGCTGCAAGACTTTTTAAGAAACAAAACGAACAAGGAAAGCACAACAGATTAATACTACAAATTTCAAATAAATAGTAGTCATTCTCCCTGATTTTTAAGGACAATTTGTTATTAACATTTCACCTCAACCGCAAAGATAAATAGGTTACTTCAGCATAAACAAGTATAACGTTTAAAATACTGCTTTCAAAAGACAATACGCCTTATATACAACCTATAGAGCGACTGTTTTTCTTTAAATAACTAATTAATGTTGGATTAATAAACAATGGAACATGTTAACTCTTTCTCTCCGTAATTATTTACCATATTCTAGTGAAATCAACGATGGTATCGTCAGTTAGGAGGGAAAGAGTTAACTCTCTCCCAGAAAGAACCCTGGTTTAGAAAATGTATAGATATTCGACACTTTGATCTAGACTTAGAAGACGATACGCAATATTTTCTTGAACATTATTTTATTAAACTCTTGACTCAATAATGCCTTACATTCGGAAATTCCCAAAACGCGATAGTCCTTATATAGTTCGTCCATCGTGGTTCGATGATGACCACTTGGTCATCCAGGGGGCTGAGGGCTTTGCACTGGAGTTTTATGGCTCCTCGTGTGGCTTGTGAGACCTATGCGAGCCCGGAATGTTCGGCCGCACTCTGGGCAGGATATTCCAGCTGGAGCTAGTGTCATTTGCCTTTCTTTTCTTTGACCACCTTGCGAGCGCTTTCCTTCGCTTAATTGGCCATACATGAGTCGTTTAGGGATGCGGTGGTCCTCCATTCTGCCCATCGTAACTGGGGCTGCATCAGGATTGTGGTGGATGCTTTGCAGACCCGCTCTTTGAAAGACTTCAGTATTTGGTATTTTATCTTGCCATTTGACATTTAGTATTTTTCTCAGACATGTCATGTGAAAGTGATTTATTTTCTTGGCATGTCTTCTGTATACTGTCCATGTTTCTGAGACATAGAGCAATGTATGAAGGTAGACCCCTAGCTTAGTGTTTGTGGTGATACCACGTCTGTTCCAAACATTGTTAGACAGTCTGCCATAGGATGCACTGGCCATGGCGATACGAAGGTCGATTTCGTTATCGATATTTCCGTTTCTGGAGAGTGTGCTGCCAAGATATGTGAACTCGTCCACTGCATTTAATCTATATCATGTCCATTTATAGTGATGCTTGGATCCGAGTAGGCTTTCCCAGGAGCAGGTACATTTAAGACTTCTGTCTTATTTGTGTTAATGGTAAGGCCAAAGTCTGAGCATGTCTTTGAGAAGTCACTGACGATGCTCTGTAGATCATCTTCAGAGCAGGCATTTAGGACACAGTCGTCAGCAAATAGCAAGTCTGGAGTTATATATATATATATATACTGTGAAGAAACAAGTTCCTATAATTGTACATTTGATTTAACAGGAACATATGTACAGTTAACAAAACACACACGTCACTTCCGCTAGTCCCCTAACTCCCAGGTCTCAAACACTTGACCGTGTGTCACGGTCGACCACACATAGTAACCGTGTCACAACATAAATATATATAAATAAATATATAAATACATAAATATATAAATACATAAATATACACAAAAAACACACACGTAAATACACACACATAAATGTAAAATTTACAAAACAAAACAAACCAGCCTTGACATTGCATATGAAAAATCTGCTAGAACCCAAGCTCTTCTGTTCACAAGAGATATAAAGTGTATTTTTTGTTATATTTTTGAAATTAAAGATAGGCCTACGTTATCACTGAAAGTCAAGTTGACATTAAAAACATTCTTACGCAAGCCACACTTTTTTTTAAGAAGGGTAAAACTGTGGTTTGACATTAATTTCTGTCAGTTACGTTGCATGTGTAACTAGGCTTCTTGTAAGGCTCGTCGAACGCTTCAATCAAAAGGGCCCTACGCCCCATAATGGGCACACGCTAGCAGGATTACCTTAAAAATGACCATGTTCTGCTTGAGGTTGTTTTGGGCAGCGCAGATGAACTACTTACTGTCAGGGTTCAATTTAAAGGCTCGATAGGGGCTTGATGATTGTTACACAATTATGAACAATTACTACTAGATATAACTCCAACTCCAGAATGAAGTAGGCCTAATAGTTTAATACTTTAATACTTAATCTCAAATAGAACACTATAAATAATGAAGTATACAAAACACCGGTCCAGGAAGTAAACGTCCAACCTTCCTCGACCGGGAGCAAAACCTTACTAATTTAACACACTCTCTCGCACATGCAACTAAGACTAAATCACAGTTCACAACACGTGCGACACTATTTACATTCACTACAAGGGGATATAACAATCATACCAAAATAACAAAGTAACATTCATTCTCGCCATACCACCCCCTGACACTTACCATTCGACATCTGCGGCGGAGACTTATCCCGCATGCCAAAGGCGATCTTTTTTTGCGTGCCGAAAGGAGGTCGACGTTAAGGAGGTGCCCCCCCCCCATTATTAAGGCTAAAAAGATCAACTCAGGCGCCAATTGGTCCTCACTGGCATAGAGGAAAGTACCTGGGAGCAGATGAAAGAGACAGTTGGAGAGCTCTCACGAAAGCACACACTTGAGACCTAAACAAAAGCCCTTGTAGAAGACAGGCAATGAAGACGTCAAGAAAACTTAAGACACCCCATGGACAACGGGTTTGTCTGCATCAGATGTGGAAAGAAATGCAGGTGCCTAGGGCCTATGCGAAGTGAATTCGTATGAATCCATATGAAATAGACGAAAAAAAAAAGAGCAAAAAATGATAATTATTTTTTTTTATTCATTAATAAATTTAAAACCTAGTGTAATTTTAACATTCTCTACTATGTGGTTGGGCCATGGCTAATAGTTAACTCCGTACGCACTTTCTCCATACTGAGTGGGGTCCCCTACATGGCTGTGCGGGTGCGCCAGATACATCCCACGAGATATTCTGCCTAAGATAAAAACGGGGGCGCCGCTGGAGCCCGGGCACGTGGGCGTGTCGTACCCGTAGCGGCACTGGATGAAGTCATCGTTGTGGTTCATGTCATCCCTGTAGTTCCACCGTCCAACGCTGACCCTGGCGCTCTGGCCGTGGGGGTGGGAGACGATGATGGTTAAGTTACCCTCCACTTCCCTGAACTTGGCGTCCACCTCTTTCATCCTCTTGTTAAAAGTGAGAAACTTCTCCCTGATCTTGTCCCACAAGTTTAGATCGTGAGTCACGCACTTGATGCCGCACCAGTCGCCTATATCATCCTTCGCGAAAATCCCATAAGGCTGAAGATAGTCGATATTTAAATCTCCTTCGGAGTCGTCATCCTCGTGGTAAAACACTCCCACTTTAGTTTTCAGTGCTTCGGACAGGTCATAAATGCTGTGTGTGGCCGTCCATACGATGACTTTGCCGAAGGGTCGAACTCTTTGATGGCTTGGTAGCTGAAAACACTCAGGACATGGACACTCTTTGCCGGATTCAAATTTTCTTCTTGCTCTAGCAATCCACCTTGTCAAACAAACAAAAAATATTAGAATGTTGTCAACATAATTATTAATACATTTATCTGCAATACGTAGGTTTAGTAAGAACAAGAGAAACACGAAATTAACAAACAATTTTGTTAGAGAGTTGTTAATTTGTGTGTGTGTGCAGCAACTTCTACGCGATGACGTCATTGTGTTCAACAACAACAGAATGTCGATGTGTTCAAGGGTAGAGCTGATTTGTAAAACGCATGACAAAACTGAAAGTAAAACTCGACCAAAAAAAAAAACAACCTATAAAGTCACTACGTAATGGAAACTTTTGCATATAACATATTATTATTGCTTTTATATAGCGCTACTTTCATGCTAATAGCATGCTCAGAGCGCTTTGGTCCAATCTCATTTGTGGACCAGTGGGGGGGAGGGGGTATCTAGGAGTTGGTTTTCCGTGCTGCCTTTAGGCGCTTAGTAAATACAACTCTGCCCGAGTCGGGTGTCGAACCTCGAGCCCCCTTCTAGGTAGCCAAGCAAGCCAAGCTAAAGCCGCACTTGGCCTCTCGACCACGCTTCCCACATAACACTGATATCCCTTTTACTCCCCCCTTTTTTTCCTCGTTGTAACAAATCATAACAAAACTCAATTCCCACCCCCCTCGCCCGGTAGACTTACTTACTTAGACTTAGGTCCTCCCGCGCCGTTCGGCTCCATAAAGATCTGTCATTGGCAATATCTGCAGCCTCCTCCCACCGGGTGTCCACTGTTCTGAGGTCCTTCATGAAGGTATGACGCCAAGTTATACGAGGACGTCCCTGTTTGCGTTTTCCTCGTATTGGCCTCCATGTCATCGCAATTCTTGGTATGCGTAGTTCATTTTGTCGTAGAACATGTCCTGCAAATCTCATGCTACGTTCTGTCACAACCTCACTAAGTGTTCGACTCCCAGTTCGGCATAGGATCTCCTTGTTTGAGACTCGATCAATGTAACTGACTCTTAGAATCCGTCTCAGCCATTTTTGTTGAGCCACATTTAGTCTCTTCTCAATTTTGACAGATGACTTCCATGTCTCACATGCATATGTTGCAGTTGGAATTACGATTGTGTTGAGAAGGTGTATTTTTGTCTCGAGTCCAATGGCTTGGCTTGTCCAAATAGGCTGCAGCCTTTGGAAAATGCTCCCTGCCTTTCCTATTCGGCACACTACATCATGGTATGCATGCCCATCATTTATTATGATGCTGCCAAGGTAAGTGAACTTGTCCAACTCTTCAAGCCTTGACTCGCCAAGTCTGATAGGGGCACCCTTTGCCTTATATCCCACTCGCAAAATTTTTGTCTTATCCAAGTTTATGCGGAGGCCAATTTTGGGTGCCTCTCTATCTAGGCTCTCCGTCATTTCTTGTATACTTTTATTTGTAGCCCCGAGTAGTGCAACGTCATCGGCGAAGTCCAAGTCCGTCATTCGGTTTTGTTCACACCATGGAATACCAAAGGCAGTCTGGTTCATTGCTTTCCTTATTATGTAGTTGATGGCTTGGAGGAAAAGGAAGGGAGATAAGATGCACCCCTGTCTCACACCTGTCTCGACTCGATGCTAAAAAACTCTGTTGGCTCTCCTTCTGTTTTAATGCAGCAACTGGACTGACTGTATAGGTGTCGTAAGATCTGGACGAATTTTTCTGGGATGCCATATTCTCTAGCTGTTTTCCATAGGGATTCTCGGTGGACACTATGAAATGCTTTCTTAAAGTCCACGAAACTGATCGCTAGCCGTTGTTGGTACTCAAGACTTTGTTCTATGATATTTCGTAGAACGAAGATCTGCTCTGCACAAGATCTGCCTCTTCGGAATCCTGCTTGTTCTTCTCTGAGCCTCTCATCTACAGACTGTTGAAGCCGTCTCAACAAAACAGTGCTGAAAACTTTGCCCGGAACAGAGAGGAGAGTAATCCCCCTCCAGTTGTTGCAGTCTGCCCGGTAGAAAAACATTAAAAAAAAAGAATTCTAGAAACGTCGCCCAAAAGTTTTGAAAATCCGCCCCCCCCTCCACTTTGGTTGAAAAATCTTACCTACGTTAGGGCTCTCACTTTTTCTCTGATGGATTGATATCATGATCTTTAACATTTGTGCGTTTTTGAAATGTGACTTTATTTTATTGGGGAATATGATAATAAGTATGTGGCTGTTTTAATAACAACAAATTATGAAACAAATATGGAAGGCATTCTTGGTTTGAGTAGCAATTAGAAGATCGTTAAAATACTCTTAGAGATTAAAGAATTTATGTCAATATTAGCCAAAAAGAGACCAAAAAATTATTTGGTTGCAAAGCTAGCTACATTGGTGCTCACATTTTAAGTAAAGAAATGAAGCAATTGTGTGTGTATATCTTTTATTCACGTTCTCACTCTCTGTTTACCCGGTAGAAGATCTGGCCAACTCTGTTCCCCTCAATGCCTTGAACGGATATTCTTCTCCATCGCTGGTCATATCAGGCCTTTCAGTGCTCGTGAACTTGTTCTCCAGCAGGACAGTCACGTCGGCCATGCTGTGAACCATCTCAACCATTTGGTCATCTTGGAATGGACCGAAGAGATCCATTGTAGAAAACTCTTTAATGGGTATAAAAAGTTTATGTCCGGGATTCTTTAAGCACTCGTTCCATGCGTTCTTATACCCATGTCTTCCTTCATATGTTATTTGATTTTCATAGCGACCTAGACAAATAAAGGAGAACTGTTATAATTATAGAGGGCGTAGTGGCTGGGGATAAAGCTGGGGGATTTTCGAACAGAGAGGTCTCTGGTTCAAATTTAGGTGAAGACTGCGATTTTGAATTTCAAGATTTTTAGGATGCCTCCGAGCTCTTCTGAGGACAAGTAAAAGGCGGTTGGTCTTCGTGCTGGCCATTTGACTCCTGGTTAACCGACGCAATAGAAATAGATGACCTTTATATCGTCTACTCTAACCTAAAGATCCTAAGGTCTGAATGTTTAACTTTTTATTATAATAATTATATATACAGATTCAGATATTGATTTAGATAGATAGATTTCCAAACATATATAATATTATATAGTAGTTACTAGTCGACCCACGGCGTAGCATACGACACTAATTTGCAGGGCCGGCCTTAGGCCACTGCAACGTATGCGACCCGAGTTCATACCTGCGCTAATTCTAAGAGTAAATTATTAAAATAAACCATTTTATAACTTATAATAGATTTACTGATTTACCAGGAGCTCCTGGAAATCTCCTGAAATTGCAAAGTATAAGAAAAAGTCTTGGAAATATAAAAAAATATTAAAATATTTTGAAAACTCATACAAATCTCCTGAAATATGCAGAAAAAAAATTGTCATTTTGGGGTGCCATTCAAAATGGAAAACGCCAATTCTACGCGCGATTAAAAAAACGGCATTATGCATTACCCGTAATTGAGGAATCTGGTGAAAGAAGTTTCTCGCGCCTCAAACTACTTAAGAATTACAAGTACAAGAAAGCCAATTGTGATCTGGAGCTCAACTGTCAAAGACAAATTACTAAAAACTATTAATTAACTAATTATTGAAAAAGTCGATGTTCCATAAGTCAGTATGAAAATGTAGTGGCACGTATCAAAGCTATGTGAAAATGTTATGGCATGTATCAAAGCAAAGTAAAAATGTAGAGGCACGTATCAAAGCAAAGTGAAAATGTAGTGGCACGTATCCAAGCAAAGTGAAGATGTAGTGGCATGTATCAAAGCAAAGTGAAAATGTAGAGGCATGTATCAAATCAAAGTAAAAATGTAGTGGCACGTATCAAAGCAAAGTGAAAATGTAGTGGCACG
>JADKLZ010030277.1:10381-38368 GCA_021533235.1 Biomphalaria straminea | reverse complement strand
TTGTTACAAAGCAATTAGCCAAACAAACCTGTTTGTAATAACTTTTTAATGACATATGGAAAACACAATTAAACTACTAGAAATTTAGAAAAACTAGATCTTTTTGAAGATATAAAAGTATGTTGTAATGTTTTGGACAATTTGATTATAACATTAGTATTGTACATCCTGCAATAATGAACAAGAGTCCTATTTAAGTATATGCCTACATTACAATGCCTTTAATGGAATTGTATAATATTTTGTGTCATAGTGATTTGCAAATTGTTTTATGCAAAAGAGCTTGACAAATATATTTATAGGTATTAAAAAAGTAAGTAAAGTTTCCCTTTTAGACCTTGCTTATATCTATAAGCAATCTACAAGCAAGTGTAATAATGTTTTTTAGAACATAAAGGAAGAGCTCTTTTTTTCATGCTACGGTACATATATTATTCTCACATAGTCAATGTAGATGCATTTCTTCCTGGATAATTAAGATTACTACTATAATGAAATAACTAGTACAGAATCATATAATGCTCTTTAATATCTTTCAATAAATTACATTATCTACTGGTAGAAATGAAAAAAAGTGTGCAGTATGTTAGCTATACAAAGATCCATCAATTATGTCTAATATTACAGAGTAACTTAATTCTTGACTATATAGCACTATGACAAACAGCTTTTAAATATTACATTGCATCCTAACAACAAGTACCTAAAAAGCAATTAAACTATTATTTAATACAAAACAATACACTTGAGCACCATTTTAATTAGCTCACTGTCATTCCCATGTTGTTTATAAGCATAATTGAAAACTATCAACGATTCATAATGCTGCCATAATGAAGAATAAGCAATTACAAAAAAAATTTTCTAAGACTAACATAAGCTTTTAAACAAAATGTATAGTTCTTATCTAAGTTGCTTTCTTGACATTAATAACATTTAAGCCACATAAGAATACATCATTGAATTGTCACTAGCTATTACAATGCTTCCATCATGTCTTTGTTGATATCCGGAGAGTCATCAAACTTGGATAGTCTGCTGAAAAAAAAACAGAAAACTGATTTTTAAATTAAGTAAATCCTTAATACATAAAATGTATGTAATACATTTCATTAATGAGTCAGTATAGATAAAGATATACCTGTCACAAAAGGAAATCTAAATTTTGGAAAAATAAAATTAAAAATTATGAGCTTAATTAAATGATATGATTATATTTCTTTACTCGTCAGAGTAGGGCCTCCAATAACCAAAGGCCGGCCCTACCAGCACAATGACCATTCGCATAAACTTTCCACAACTAATGTCAGGTACCCATTAGAGCAGGGGTTCTCAACCTGTGGGGCGTGATTCCCTAGGGAGTGATTGACGATTTGCCAGGGGTCGCCTAAGACCATCAAAAATATGGATTGTTACTGTCTATTCTTCTATTGTTGTATGAGTATATGTGCATGGGGTCCCGACTGAGTGGGGGATTGTAAAAAGGGGTCACCGAGCATAAAATATGGTTGAGAACCGCTGCATTAGAGTTCTGTCAGCTACTCTGAGGTGCCCCTATAATTCCTAAAATAAATTTAAAAAATTTAATCTTTACTTGACAGTAGAGTCTTGAATGAGCTGAGATAGATCAACTAGATGACTAGCAAGATCAAAGTGACAATCTAGTCAATCTAGATTAGAGTCTATCAAAAAATATAGAAATAGAATATATTATCTAGCTTTATATCTAGAATCTAAAATAATTATAAATCTAATCAAGATTGATTAGATCATAATAGATGATTAGAGATCTAGATATGTGTTCTCTATGTTAGATATTTTTTGCATCCATTTTTTAGTATATACTTCTTTCATCTCCTTTCACTATATCCTTAACTAGGTGATTTGGTTGCTGAAAGTTACAACACAGTTAAGGCTGAGGTTTCAATGTGTGGATATTTTTAATAATTCTAAGTCTACCCAACTTTAATGTGTACCTAACATTATTGGAGGAAGGATAGGTGGATAATAAATAGTTGAGCTGAACACAAAAATACCTAAATAAACTTTCAGCAATAATAATAATTACCTGATGCATGACTAGTCCAACTTTCTTTGGAAATCTTTCAACCAAGTGCCTAAGTCAGTTCAATGATTCTAATTACTGCAAAATATAAAGTAAACTGTTAAAGAAAAAAATAATTAATTTTTATTCTACCAGTGTCAATAAAAACAGCCATAACAAAAAAAAAGCAAAAGTTGATTTAAATAGCTATTGTAAAAAAAGGTTCCAGTCAAATTTAAAAACCTTTAAAAACAACAAAAACCCCAATAAATACAAGTCTGATTCTTAAATTCCATCACTAACAAAAATAACACTAGATGATTCCAAACAGCCACTAAGAAAAATTATCAAGTAGATTTTAAAACCCAATGCCAAAAAAAGATACTGGATTCTAAATAACAACCCAACAAACAAACAAAAAACTGCAAAAGTCTTATTCAAAACTGCAATCACAAAAAGCATAAGTTGATTCCAAAAAGCCATCACACACAACAACAACAACAAAAAAAGAAATCATGGGCATCACAATACAAAACGCCATATCAAAAATAAAACAACACCACAGTCCACATTAAAAGTCCGATTCCAAAACATCTATCATAAAAAGGTACAAGTCATATTCCAAAGAGACCTCACAAAAAAAGTATAAGTCGATTCCCATCAGCCATCACAAAAAAAAATGTTGACTCAAATAGCCACTACAAAAAACTTAGATATTGATTCTAATCCTCAAAAAAATAAATAAATAAATAAAAAACAACAACAAAACAAGTGTGATGCCGAACATCAGTAACAAAAAAAAGGTGATTCTTAGTTGCCACAAAAATGCACAAGTCAAAATGCGAACATCAACCATCCATCACAAAACCATAAGTCCATCACAAGCCTAATGCCGAACATCAATTAAAAAAAAATGCTGATTTAAAATAACCACCAAATAAATGGACATGTGTGAATGTGAACATCAATCACAGGAAATCACAAGTTGATTCCAAACAGCCCTAACAAAAACACACAAATCTGATTCTAAACATCAATCTCAAAAACACACAAGTCTGATTCTAAACAGCCATCACAAAAATACACAAGTTAGATTCCAAACCCCCATCATAAAAGAAAAAGTCGATCACAAGCCTAATGCCAAACTTCAATAAAAAAATCCTGATTTTAAATAGTCACAAAATAAATGGACAAGTGTGAATGTGAATATCAATCACAGGAAATCACAAGTCGATTCCAAACAGCCCTAACAAAAACACACAAATCCGATTCTAAACACCAATCTCAAAAAAACACAAGTCTGATTCTAAATAGCCATCACAAAAATACACAAGTTAGATTCCAAACAGCCATCATAAAAGCAAAAGTCGATCACAAGTCCGATGCCAAACATCAATAAAAAAAATGCTGATTTTAAATAGCCACAAAATAAATGGACAAGTCTGAATGTAAACATCAATCACAGGAAAACACAAGTTGATTCCAAACAGCCCTAACAAAAACACACAAATTCGATCCTAAACATCAATCTCAAAAACACACAAGTCTGATTCGAAATAGCCATCACAAAAAGCAAAAAAGTCTGATGCCGAACATCAATCTCAACAAAAAAAAATGCCATTTACAAGAAAGCACAAGTTAATTCCAAACAGTCATCACAAAAAAAAAAAAGTCAACCCAAAAAGCCACAATGAAAAATGCAAATAACAATTCTAAGCCACAACAAAAAAAAAATAAAGATTTCAAACAGCCATCACAAAAATGCAAATTAAAGTCCTTTTCCAAACACCATCATAAAAAAAAGTCACCACAAACATATAAAAATAAAACCACACCAAAATCCACATTGAAAGTCAGATTCCAAACATCCATCACAAAAAAGCACAAGTCAGATTCCAAAGTGCCCTTATAAAAAAGGATAAATCAATTCCAAACTGCCACCACAAAAAAATGTTGACACAAAAAGCCACTGCAAAAAACTCACATCAATTCTAAACCATAAAAAAATATAGAAAAAAAAATGCTGATGCCGAATTCAATTACACACAAAAAAAAAGAGCATAATTTAAATAGCCACAAAAAAATTCCCAAGTTGGAATGCGAACATCCATCACAGAAAAACACAAGTCGATTCCAAACAACCCTAACAAAAATAAGTCTGATTCTAAACATCACAAAAAAAAACATCACAAGTAAAAAAAAAAAAGCGGTTAAAAAAAACACCAAATAAATGCACAAGCCTGAATGCGAAAATCCATCACAAAAATGCACAAGTCCGATTTCTAATAGCCATTACAAAAAAATGTCGACCTAAAAGCCACTACGAAAAGGGCACATGTCAATTCTAAGCCAGAAAAAAAAAAGATTCCAAACATCTATAATATTAAAAAAAGAATCATTGGGCACTATACAAAACGCCATATCAAAAATAAAATCACACAATAGTCCACATTAAAAAAAAAAGACTAGATTCCAAACATCGATCATAAAAAGGCACAAGTCAGATTCCATAGAGCCTTCACAAAAGAAAAATAAATTTGACTCATAAAAAAACAACACAAGTCTGATGTTGAACATCAATTTTAAAAAAGCCAATTGTAAATAGACATTAAAAAAAAAAATTTCAAGTCAGAATGAGAACATCCGTCACAGAAAAACACAACTCGATCCAAAACAGCCCTCATGAAAACACACAAGTCTGATTCTAAACATCGATCACAAAAACATGCTAGTCCGATGCCAAACAGCCATCACAAAACAAAAATGCCAGCACAACAACCATTTGTATATACTTACTTCCAACTAATAGATCTATCAGGTACCCGTTAGAGTTGGGTGGGCTACTCCGAGGTGTCCTATTAAGTCCTGAAATTTTTTTTAATTTCATTCTTCACTAGAGAGTAGAGTCTTGACTGAACTGAGAAATAAGACGAGATCATCTAGATGACTAGCATAATAGATTATTAGAGATCTAGATCTATGTACTCTATATTAGATAATAGTTTTTTAATCCATTTTTATTGTTGTTGTTTTTTTACTTTGTATATATGTGTCTCCTATGCTTTAAATATGTTCAATGCATGTCATATTATATAGTAGAAATTTTACCCTTTTTAGTGTGTCCTTAACAATAATGTCTTCAGCATTAGGGCCATCTTCACTTGTGTTTGGTGTTGTAAGTTTGACATTGTCAATCTAGAAACAGAAATAGGTATTTGTTCCATAAATTTATTGATGAAGCCTAGTACTAAAAATCAAATAGTATTTGGTACACCTTTTAATTAAAATTATGTGTGTATATGTGTGACAAAAACATATAATAATGTCTACTGTTATTCAAACTGTAAAGAATATCTTATTGACAACTGTCATAAAAAAGAAGATGTAAATAAGTTAAAATCCTGTTTGTTATTTTTTGGTTGGAAAGTACTAAATCTAGCATACTGAAAATGAGCAGATCATGTTCCTACGTTTCAAGTCCAATAAACCAGTATAGATCTAGTATTTTCGGTATGCTAGAGACGTAAATACGCCAGCTAAAAGCGGAAATTACCGAAAATAAAAAAAAAAAACAACTAAAGTTTGAACAGGTACTTATATAACTTTATTATAAGTAGATCTATAGAGTAACACCGATGTAACCGTAGCGTAACACCTTTAATTTATAAAACTTTATTAAAATCACTAAATTTATAATATAAAGCCTTCTCAGAACTTAAATTAGATCTAGTTAAATTGACAGAATTAGAATCAGAAGGTTTCTCTATATCTAGTTCTAACTTCTCTAGAGAGAAGACTCAAAGACAAAAGTAAAGTGTCAATTAATAAAAATGATAAATTATAGGCCTACTGAACCAATCATGAAAATTAAGAGTAAAAGAGCATTTGATTTTGAGTCTCTCAGGCTCAGGTCCTTAAATTATTCCTTTCTCAATGGATTTTAATGAATTTGAAGTAGAATAAGGTAGATCTAGGTTATAAATATAATTAAATATAGATTATTATAGATCTAGAGTCACTAGATAGAGTCTAATTAAATATTATTATATAGTAGACTCTGACAAAAAATTTAACATTAATCAATCTAAATGAAAATAGTATAGTTAGATAGATATTTTTGAACGGAGTTTATTGATACCTCATTTATGCTTTTAGATTAATTAGAACATAAGTTATGACCATTTTACTGTCGGAAAATTAGCCTATTGAAATACCAAAAAAATTGTGACAGAAAGGAGAAGCTTAAACATTTAAACTACTATAATTTTTTAACGCTTAAATATAATGTTATGAAATTTTCCATAGAAATGCACAATTATGTTCTGATAATTATGACAATTTAAAATCTGTGGCATCTATTAACACTTTTTTGTGTTAAGCCTTTGATTTAGGGGTAGGTGTTGAAAAATGACAGAAACAGAATACATATATTCACACATAAAAGGTGATAACTTTAAAACCAATAGAGATAAAGTAAAAAAAGTAAAGTTCCCCTTTCAGACCTTGTGGTCTATAAGGGCAGATGATGTAAAGGTCATCTGATTCTGTGGCCCACGGTTAATGAGGGTGTCATGTGGCCAGCACAACGACCAACCGCCTTTACTTTTCCCCAACTAATGTCAGGTACCCATTAGAGCTGGGTGGACTCAAGGGCGCCCGAAAATCCCGAAATAAAAATCCCAGCCTTCACCAGGATTCGAACCCGGGACCTCCAGTACGGAAGCCAAGCGCTTTACCGCTCAGCCACCGCGCCCTCCAATAGAGATAATTAATTGAAGGAAATTTTCGACAGAAATGCATGATTATGTGCTATTTATTTCTTCTTTATGATTCTGAGATAGAAGTTTAAACTTTTTTTTTTCTTAAATAAGGGTCGACATTTCGAAAACGACAAAAAAAAAATATGTTGACACTTAAATGGTCATAACTTTTTAACCAATTGAGATATTTAAATGAAATTTTATTTAAATGAAACAGAAATGCATGAATATATATAATAAAGTATTATTATATATTAATTATAGAGTTTTTTTAGTCAGTTAAATTTATTCAATTTATTGTCTATAATGATCTTTTCTTTATTGATAAAAATGTAATCTATATTAACTATATTATAATATATATATATATATATGTGTTTAATATTATATATCAGATCTAGTTGTGACATTAAAATTAAATTTAGAAAATATAGAATAATTTATGATGAACTGAATCTACTAACAAAAATTTAATTGAAAAATTGGTCATTAAGCATGCTCTTTAGACTCTCAATCTTGGTCCAGGGTTAAAGTCAAGCATTGCCTGCCACCATCCCCTGCTATCTCTCTGTAACTGATGATTGAAAGAACAGGAAACTTACAAGTGTAGTTTAACACATGAAAGGCAGCCAGCATTGACATCATCATCAAAGTTTTAAAGATTATTTTTTTTATACAGATCTTTTGACTTGGTGCACACAAAGCCAGCTGGATTGTAAAAATAAAGTACAAAATAGTTAACTTTGAATTTTTTTATTAAACATCTCAAACTTGATGAGTTCCATTTCAGTGTAAAATATAGTCCCATTACTTTTGAAAATTCATTTTTTTTCCTCCATTGGCATATAATATATATAAATATATACCCATATATTGTTTGCAGGTTTCAAAAGCAGTAACCAATGGCTTCTTTGAAAAAACTTTCATTTCTACATTTATTTAAGCTTTCATCTAATTTGATTGCTGGACAAGGATTGCACACTCCTTTAAAATATTTAGCTGCTGTTGGTTTGGCTGCACAGTTTATTCATGTGGCAAAATCTGATTTGGTAAATATTCCTTCTTTAAATTAAATTATTATATTAGTTGTCACATATGCCATACTAGGTTTATCTGTATATTTCATATTTAATAACAACATGTGCGCAACTATAAATCTGGATTTTTAACTGTACCTCGGATTTACCCGGTACCTATTTATAGCTTGTCATCAGACATCATGTTTCAAAAATCTATTGGTTAGTTTAAATATAAAGAAATTTTAAAATAGCGGGCAAAAGGAGTGCGCCAAGGGAGTCGATATGAAATCATTCTAGTGAACGGATGTGTTTTTATTAGTTCTGCATTTTATTTTATTGAAACATATTTTGTACATAGCTGTACTTGTGTTAAGTTTAAATAAAGTTCCTGTATTATTAATTCAACGAAGCATTACTCTACTTGAATCCTAGATCGCCTTTGTTCAAATTATATATTATTCAAGTAATAGTCCCCAGCAGCACAAGACTACTCTCCTATCAGCCAGGAACTTCGTTTAGCTCATCAAAAGAAAGCTAATGACATCATCCACAATCACGATAGGAGACTTGTGACATTAATAATAATAATTATAGCTTTTATATAGCGCTACTTTCATGCTTATAGCATGCTCAGAATGCTATGGTCCAAACTCATTAGTGGACCAGTGGGTCATCTAGAGAAAAGGTTTTCCATGCTGCTTTTAGGCGCTCAAGTCGATTAAGTCGGGTGTTGAACCTCGAGCCTCCTTCAATGGTAGCCAAGCCAAGTTCAAGCATATACTTAGCCTTTCTACCACCCCTCCTACATATTAGTGAGTTTCTTTTGAAAATAAATATCTATGGGGCAAGTTTTTTTTACTTGTTTCAGTGGCAAAGCGTTAATGAAGATGTCATAGGTAAGCATAATGACTTTCTCTCTTGCTTCATTACAGCTAGTAAGATGACTCAGAGGCAACAGTAGTAAAAAATACATCCCAGCCCTATTTATGATTTGAACTTGAGACTTTTATTACAACAATCCAGCACTTTACAACTTAGCTAGAATTAGAATAACACATATATTTTATTTTATTATAAAACAATATTGTATTTTATTTTTTGCACTTTTTTGTGTTTATGATATTTTTTTAAAGTAGAAATATAGTAAGAAATCAATTATTATACTGAAATAAAAATTACATTAATATGTCAAAGGCATATAATAATATTCATGTCCAAAAAAAAAAAAAGCTGCAAAACAAAATTTAATATTCTTTTTTTTATGAAATCTAATATTATCTAACTATTGTGCGATTAGAGTTGTATGATAGATTACTCAAGCAGATAATATACTTAGCAATTAGCACTCAAAGGAGCCTTGACTGCCCCTGGTTTTTGCAATACCATAAATATGAACTTTGTGTAATAGATATAATAATTTTAAATGTTGTAATCAGAATGGAGATAATATGGCTTCAATTGAATTGTTGAATTGTTTTAGAATTTATAATAAAATACTGTAGGCCTGCTAATATTGGCTAAATAATAATACAAAGTGCTGAGTAATATGTTGATAAAATGTTTCTAAGATTTAGATAGTGTTTAATGTTGCATTCTGATTTGTATTTCAGCACACTTCTTCCACCTATTTTTTTTCTGATGAAGTTACGAAGGCAAAAAGTTCCAAGCCAAGTGATACACCAACTATCTTTTCTAAAATAATAAATAAGACTTTACCTGCTAAAATTTTATATGAAGATGACAAGGTATTGAGTTGTTTTTAGGTTTTTGTATAGGTTTTTTAATTTTTATGTAAGCTAGGCTTGAAATAAGGTTGCAATTCATTAAAGTCTCATTAGTTTATAACAGGGGTGGGCAAATTACGGCCTGCGGGCCACATGCGGCCCCCCGAAGTGTTTTATGCGGCCCACGAAAACCTAAATAAATCATTGTAAATATCTATATACATTATTGAAACTTTTGATTCTTATCATTCGTAATGAAGAGGCTAAAGAAACATTGTCTCCAAACGTCTTTCTAAAGAGTTTTGATAAAAAACGAAGATTATTTTTTAATAACAATACTATATAAATTCAGTAAAAAAAAAAGTCCTGTCAAGTATTTATTAAATGATTTATTTTGAAAGAGTTGGGTTGGCTTGTACAAGATGGCAAGGGTAACAACTGATGGAGCTTTGATTGAGAAAAACAACTTTTTTAATTCAATAAAGAAAATATTCCAACCATAAATTAGTAACTGAAAAGTTTACACATAGCTACATTAAATTCATAGAAATCTGAGATGGCTATACATGCAATTTGTTTTAAGATCAGGTCCGTACCTATAGGTATAGTCAAAGTATGTTGCTGCCAATGTTCATGATTGTTAAATGGCTCGAATCGCACAAGAACTACAGTTTGATATTACAGAAAAGGAATAACGAAACTTGTACTCAATGTTATTGTTCGAAGTACACTAGATCTTTAATAATTTGCAAAATTTTATTTTTTCCCTTTATTTTGTATATTCTTATTTTATTTGGGGTCACCAAATTCCCTTCGCCAATGGCCTCCAATTATCCAAGGCTGGTCCCGACTGGCAGTTCCGAAAAGTATGTGAAGATTTGGAATTAAAACATTCTGATGTTTGGTAACACAGTTGTATTCACTGGCCAACCATTAGATCAATATGGAATCTAAAGGCAGAAATTGTTAGGTTCCTTGATGGACATTACTGTGACCTTTTCACAGTATCTCCAATGAATAGTTGAAGACAGACTTCATGTTTATCATCGGAAGCATTGTAATTTGTTGTTTGTACATGAAATGTATGTGCATCTTAAATCATTTCAAACAAAGCATATATATATGTATATATGCGGCCCGCCTAGTCCCCAAATTTTATTAATGCGGCCCTCGGTTGAAAAAGGTTGCCCACCCCTGGTCTATAATATAAAGCAGAAAGACAGGCGTATTTATGTATTTGCCGAATAAAAATCGAAACGATTCAAGCAATCCTAACAAAACTTGGCATAAATGTTCCTTAGATAGTGGTGGTGACATAGTGTGTGTTCAATGTACTTCCTACAATGGGAGGGCCCTAACAATAGACAAAAAGTACCTTATTGTATTTCTATTTAAGAAAGAAAATTTAAAAAAAATGAGTTTCCACAGTATTTTATATTTGATATGTATATGTCAGCTGAACAGGCAAACCCTTTTTCACTCTACTTATTTTTTCATGGCAAAATAAAAAAAAAATGTGATGGGACAGTCTAGCCCTTACCACTGTCATTATGTAGATGGGATAACATGTACTCAATTAATTTTTTGAAAATTTTTCTTAATTTGTATTTTTCTTCTTTGTCCTTTTTACAAGTTATAAGATACTTTGAAAAAAAAAAGATTAGATTTGAAGACAAGACTTTTTAGTTTTAATTATTTAAAACAAATACTGGACTTTTTTCCTGTTTAAGGATTTAATGAACTATTGCTAGATATTTTGTCATCTAATACCACTCTTTTCAGAGTTTGTGATCTATAGTGTAGATGATATTGAGGTCATCTGTTTCTTTGGCAAACAGTTAATACGCAAGGTGTCATGTTGCCAACACAATGACCCACCACCTTTACTTTCCCTAACTGAAATCAGGTACCCATTAGAGTTGGGTGGACTTAGGGTTATTCAAAATCCCAGTCTTCACAGAGATTGGAACCCAGGTCCCAGGTTCAAAAGTTACTACTTAACCAGTCAGCCACCATGACCCCACCATTCAATAAGAGGTTTGAAAAGAGCTTTCAATGTGCAGACATTTACATTGCACCCTTGGGCATAGGGGAGGCGCAGTGACTGAGCAGTAAAGCGCTTGACTACTGAACAGAGTCCCGGGAGAGCAAAACTAATTTGAAAATCCGGTAGAGAAATTATGAAAGAACTCAAAGATACTCTCTCATCCTTATCATAATCCTTCAGCAGAAGGCAATCAGACTTAGACTAATAATTAGAAAAATCATTTGTTCAGTCATTAAAAAAAATTTTCTTGAAATAAAATTGTCATAATTTATTTTTCTTCTAAACTCGTCAGTGTTTAGCATTTTCTGATGTTAATCCACAAGCACCAACTCATTTTCTTGTGATTCCCAAAAAAGTCATTCCAACACTGAGCCTAACCACAGACAATGATCAACTAGTAAGTCATGAATGATTAACACTTCCAAAATCTATTGAAAAAATCATGTATTTCTTTTTAGCCATGTGACATGTAGCTTCTTGACAACCTTTAACCAATTAGTATGGGAACTGCTTAATAATTTACTTCCTAAACTTTCCACAACAGATTTTTTAAAAATAAGAAAACAAGAAATAAAATGATTGAAACTAAAAATCCATCACTATGATTAACTTAGGAATACTAATTTTCCTGTTGGCAAACTTCTCTTTACCTCCCTTATAAATCTCTTGATCTAAAATGTAACCTCTTTCCACTTGGTTGCTGGTTTGCGATTATGTAATAAATTAAAATTTTATAGATATATAATTGTGAGTCAGTTAAATTATAAAAGTGACACACATAAGTAATATTTGAAATATTTAACTTGGTAATGAAATCAGTTTCTTAGAATTTTGATACTTTTCAGCATAATAAAAACTAATCATTTTGCCCTTTTTAACTTCAATCCATGCAAGTGAAACTACCTAATAATATATTCAAGATCATGAAAAATACAAATTGCCATTTTTGGTTTCCTTATTATTGGTTACAAATAATAATAAGTCTATTGTGGTTTTACTTTATATTCTTGTAACATTGAGAATTATATTCTAGTTACTAGGACATTTACTGCTTGTTGCTAAGAATGTTGCTGAACAACAGAAACTTGAGAAAGGCTTCCGATTGGGTGAGTTGAACTACCTAAATTACTTTTCTTTGGTGCTAGTTTTAAAACTCTAGAACGGGTTCTCAACCTGTGGGGAGGGGGGGGGAATGACGATTTGTCGGGGTCACCTAAGACTATCGAAAATATGGATTGTATTTTGTCAATATTACTATTTCTATTACTGTGTGTGTGTGTCGGGAGGTGGGCAGAGTGGTGGATTGTAAAAAGGGGTCACCAAGCTGAAAAGGTTGAGAATTGCTGCTCTAGAAAAAGTTTTGACTTGATTTTTTTAAAGAACTAGATCTAGAGTTGCAGTACTATGACTTATTTCAATGTTGTTGTTTTTTACCCTCAGTTATCAACAATGGACCTGATGGTGCCCAGTCTGTCTATCACTTACATATACATGTGCTAGGTGGGCGTCAGATGGGATGGCCACCTGGATAGCAGACTTCATCCACAGTTGACAATGTCTATGTAAATATTTCTAAAATGAGAGAGCTGTATGGGTCTACTTGTGATAAAATGTGTTTTTGTACTCATTACATGTGAACATTTGAGAAATCCAATGAAGTGAAGTGCTCAGAAACCACTGGCATTAGGTTATGGTTTAGTGTTACTGCAACACTTAAAATTATTAAGATTTCATATTGTATGTAAAAATGGATACATTTATTTTATTGTCTAGCCTTAATAGCAAGTATAGATTTAAATTGTTTTATGATTTTCATGTATTTTTGTATCATTCAACTGGATTGCATCATACCATAATAGCTACCAAAAAGTATATTATATGGTCTTATGTTCTTTTCCTGTGTTGTTGTTTTTTTTTTGCAACCTATAAATCCTGTACACAATATGGTGAAATAAAGATTGAAAGATTGTAATCAAATTATTATTTCGAAAATCTTTGATTCTGTACTTTAATGTTCTTATTCACAAGTACAAGTAACAATTTATTTTCATGTCTGTAGTCCAAAAATACAATTAATGAAATAATTCTTTGCAAATGATATAATTTATTCATTTCATGGGTTAAAGTTCTAAAAAGCAAAAAATCATGTTTCGAATGTTTTCCTTGCATAACTTTCATATCAGTAAAGGAGAAAAAAAAAACAATAAAAAAAAAAAAACAAAGGTACAAAACAATTTTACATTTAAGAAGCATTCATTGCATGCAACACCTGGATGCTTTGACATATAAATGATTCATTTCCTAAACACATTTAAGTAAGAATAAAACTGGACTAATGTGTGCATAGAAATCAAAACAAAACAATCTGCCTTAAGACTGAAAGTAAGAATTTAAAACCATTTCTGGGAAATAAACATTTCACAATTTACTGCATGTTGTGTTCCTAAAGTTAGTCCACTCGTGTCAATATTTTATATAATAATTATTATAACTGCTCTTTACAATTCATAATTCACATTATTGCCAGCAAGGTGTGACCCAAGCTAATTACTACAGAGAAAGGAGAAAACAGATTAGATGTTGACCAAAGCATTTCAAAACTGTGGAGTCAAGTAACACATACACGCAAAAGTTTCATAGTAAAAGATTAGCTCTTGCTGTACAGACAGTATAAAGGCTTGACAGTGTTCACAACAAATAGTCAATATTTCATAAACACATATATATTTAACAATGTGATAACACATTTGGAACAAGTTAGGGAAAACAAAAATATTAACAGCTACCTATTTATTTGTATCAATATCAATGATAAAATGAAGGGAAAAAAATCAATATAATCTTGTGTAGGTCTCTCTTTTTTTTTTTTTTAAGCCAAGACAAAATATCATTTAATCATAAAAAACTGTAGGTTGTTTCTTCAATACTACTTTTTTAATACAAAATTATCAGATTTCATATAAAAACTTAAATTCTGCACAAAACTGACTGACACATAAAAAAAAAAAAAAGCAGCATAAATAAAAACATTATGAAGGGAAAAATACCATCTATACCACTCTTTGTACTTGGCCCATATATAGATAATTAACACACACACACACACAGGTACTTTTTTGTGAATGTAATGACTTACTATTCAATATAATTTAACATGATAGAATAAGATTCAGTATGATGGCATTTCACAGCAAATGAATAAAAATCATAACAATATTCACAGAGGAAAAAACAGATGAACTTCCACTACTCAGCTAGTAATTAAATAAGCAGAACAATACAGATGAGATAATAGCACTGAAGATCAGTAGTGGATAAAAAAACTAGAACACATCCTTACAAACCAATCAAGAGAAATTCAGACAAAAATGTAAAGTCAAGTTGACCATCTAGGTACATAAAGCAGAAATAAGTTTATTCTGCTGACTTCACACGACCTAGGTTTTTTTGTTTTTAAACAATTAATGGAGCTGCAACATGTTCAATATTCTTTACATGTCAACAAACCACCAAAACCCTCTAATTGTAGTTAGCACTGTCAGTAGTGGAAAGAATCCAATTAATGCCAAAATTCAATGAAGAACCAGTTGATGAAAGAAATAGAGAACAAAATATAATTTTTATTAAGCTGTATATTAATTATTTTGTTACACTTGTTTGCTTCGAGTTTCATTAAAGTTAGCCTTCATCAAGAATTGTATACAATTTTTAACAGTCAAATTCAAATATTTGTAAAACAAGTACTAGAGCGGACTGCTGTTACTAAAGATCCGAATACTGACTTGTGA
The DNA here is from genome assembly GCA_021533235.1 of Biomphalaria straminea. Classification (NCBI taxonomy): domain Eukaryota; kingdom Metazoa; phylum Mollusca; class Gastropoda; family Planorbidae; genus Biomphalaria; species Biomphalaria straminea. The sequence goes on along the minus strand of JADKLZ010030277.1, from coordinate 22,986 downwards.
TGTGGCAACGAGTTATAGGCCTAAACTGCCCACAGGTGGCGACGTCGCAGGTCACTGTTCATCCTTTTATAAGGATTGGTCCAGCGTACACTGGATGGAAGATAAAAGCATGCAGACTACCAGACTAAGATTTGAACTTAAAAGCTTGCAATAGAACCTGCATATTTTATTACTAACTCCAACAGCACAGTCATAGACAAAAAAACAAAAAAAACAAAAAAAAGTTAACACTGTTGGTATAGAGGCACCATATCAGAAACAAGACTAAATGCCTAGTTACAGCTGGGAAGCATGGTCAAGAAGCTAAGTATGCTTGAACTTGGCGTGTCTTGGGTACCAATGAAAGGACTCGAGGTTCGACACCAGACTCGACCACAGAGTTATGTTTACTGAGCGCATAAGGGCAGCACGGAAAAAAACTTCTACCAATAGATGAATATGAATTAAGTCAAATTGATATAATGTCTAATAAACTGAAGACTTAAATTTGCCCAATGCAACAACATATTTGACATAGAAACTAAACATTTTGAGTAAATTTCTTTGTAACCCAGTCCCAAATAAAAGAATTTCCCTTTGTATCAATGCATTTCTTTAAGTCTTTCTATATATACAAACTCAAGTATTAATTTGTTCTAGTTTGGGTATCAGTATGTTGAAAATATGTTCAAATACAAATGTATTGTATTAAAAAAAAAGTAATAACATTTTAAATTTCATGCCAACTCTATTGAAATTTGTTTTTCAACTAGTCTGGGTGGCATGGGTGCTGGCTAAAAGTATTTACAATTTTGAAACAACTTTCACAAAAATATATAACGTGACAGCATTGAAAAAAAAAAAGTAAGATGTTTAAAAGAAAAAAAAAAAACTAAATTTAAATTAAACTAAACATTTTAAAATTTCATCTGCTTTTAACCTTGTTGACTTATGCTAGAGGAGGTAATCCTGCCTTTTCTCTGCACTTCTGAATAGTAGCCCTTAGCATGAACTGCTTTCTTGACAGTTCTCGCACTCTCTAGGGATAAAATTAAAAAAAAAGGAATAAGTTTTTTAATAATAACTTTAAAAAAAAGCATTAAAAATCAACATAAAAGTATAGCTAAGTAATGAACAGGTGTAAACAAATTAAGAAAGTCTTTCATAAATTTTGATGATGATATAAAAAAATGAAAAGTTTCCCCTTTCAGACCTTGCCATCTATGGGGCAGATGATGTAATGGTCATCTGTTTCTGTAACCCACAATTAACTAGGGTGTCATGTGGCCAGCACAACGACCAACAACCTTGACTTTTCCCCAACTAATGTCAGGTGCGTGGCTTCCAAATCAGGGGTCCTGGGTTCAAATGCTGGTGAAGACTGGGATTTTTAATCTTAGGATCTTTGGGCGCATCTGAATACTCAGCTCTAATGGGTACTTATCATTAGTTTGGGAAAAGTAAAGGCTGTTGGTCGTTGTGCTGGCCACATTAACCATGGGCCACAGAAACAGATGACTATCACCAATGCCCTATAGATCACAGGGTCTGAAAGGGGAACTCTTTATTTTACTCCTTCTATGCTGCAGAACCATGTCTTTAAGGTTTTGAAAGAAGTTTCTTCAAACAGTAAAAGTGAATTTCAAATATATGAAGAAGTCTGGCCTAAATTTGTGGTATAGAATGAGAAGAGAGACAGTCTCTATTATTCCCAGATAAAATCTTTGAGAAGGACTCCACCTGGGAAATGATAGATGCTCAACCTGGATAAACCTGACAGCTCTTTTGTCTTTTGGTTTTTGCATGAACTATCAAAGGCGATAATGATAGATGGGAAATGATAGATGCTCAACCTGGATAAACCTGACAGCTCTTTTGTCTTTTGGTTTTTGCATGAACTATCAAAGGCAATAAAAATAGTCAATAATAAATAATATAAGCTGTGCAATCTGCAAAAAGTCTATCATCAAAAACTAAATATAGTGCATACCTTTAAAAAGGATTCCAATTCTATAACATTTTTTCTCAATGCTTCTCCTAGATAATAAATTGCATCTTCAATGGCTTGCTCCTCTGCAAAAGCGTCTACTAATCTGTCAAATAAAAAATAGACAATGGCACTAAGTTCTATATACAGTACATTTTTTAAAAATATTATTAATTTCTTTATTTTTCCAGCAAACATGAAGGTTTTAAGTTTCAACACCCTGCTGAGCGACTTAAGAATTAGGGAAAGAACAAAAGGCTTATTAAGTCTGGTCAATCAAGAATATTTTTTCCCAAGGTATAAAAGTTCTGATCTTCATGGCTTAATCAGCAAATGTAGAAACTAGTGTAAATTAAGTTTCTTTCTTTGTTCAATTGTGGCATTATGGTTGCAATTCCATTTCGTAGGCATATTCCACAACAGCAGATAGAAGCTAAATTACCTAAGTTAATAAAGGAGTCAAAGTTAAAATTTCCATTCATGTTCAACTTCCCTTATTTTCTAAGGCTGTTTTTTTTTTAATAAATATATTTTTTGAAATTAAAAATAGTTTGGTGGATATGAATCGTCCCTACTTTACTTTCATTCCTACTATGTCCTAAGGTTTCTCTTGCCCACAGAATGGAATGAATGTTTACTCTTCAAATTGAACTCAGATTTGAGCCTGAAGTCTGCTTCTGAGCTCTTGACAGCTCATTTGATAAATCCTTACAAAATATTTAAAACTAACTTTCAACAACAAAATATAAACATGAAGAAATCCAATTTTTAGACTGAAATGAGAGACCTATGTGAGAAAAAAATAAAACCCAAAGCAAGTCAATGAGAAAATTGAATGGTTTCAACTAAAACCTTTGAAAAAAAAAAAAAAAAAAACAATAACTGCATTGCTGTGTCCATTTAATATAGTCACTTACTGCCTGTATAATGGTGTTGTGGTTACCACAGCATCATCTATACTCAGGTTCTGGTTAGATTCCATCTTCTGAATGGCTTCTTTGACTTCATTATCTTTCTCCCTAAGCAGTTCAATGTTTTTCTCTATATCTGCCTAGAGTCAGAAATAAATTTTGAATTCAGCCATAAAACTTTATTTAATTAATCTATTATCTGCATAAAATATTTATATCTGAACTTAAGAATATTGTGAAATTACTAAATGTGATGATAAGAGTTTCTTCCAAGTTAGTTTTCTATTTCTAAGCATAATAAAAATCTTAAAAAGTATTCAAAGAAATTAATTTTCAAATTATAATATTTGTTAAAAATTGCTTTAACATTATCACATAGATATTCTTATCTAACTTTTTAAAGTTTTTTACTTCATTTTTCTTCTAAACACCCCACCTACAACTTTTCATAAAATTATTAAATACTTTTCAAAATCTTAAAATTTTAAGTTGCTGTGAATAAGTGGTAATAATTTAAGCACAACAAAAAGTGTCACCCTCCAGACTTATTAATGGTCCTGCATGATAATAAAATGAAATAATTTAAATAATGAAAATATTGTAACACCAAGTGTCAACTGAGGATGGTAATACAAGTTCAAAGAAATGAAAGTGTTAGAGTATGTAAATTAATGGGGTATTTGTATCCATGTCTTTACATTAGTGGTGCACTAACAGCATATGAGGCAGAACCACAGACTGAGAGAGGCTTAAGGTTGAAAGAACATATAGTGTAATAAGTTTGAATACCCCACTCATTTGGTTAGAATGTATTAAAGATACCAAGATTTTATTTTTTTCTTAGATCTTGAGCAATTGAGGTGTGACTTTTAGCTAAGTAAATAAATTAGTAATCATTTCTTAAGATGAATTGTATAATGTATTGAAATAGATTTAATAGCTGTTAGTTATTTACTTAGACTTAGTTATTTATACACTAGAATCCTTAACCATCACTACAATGAGTTTTTTGTATCAAGAATCATTAACAACCTTATTATTACAAATTTAATTACAGAACTCATCTAAATTATTGATACAATTACACTTAATACAAGCATTTTTTTCTTCAAAAAAAAAGTACTTTTTTTAAATACTTTTCTTGTAAGATGTTTATATACAATTTTCAAAAAAAAAAAAAAAAGTATTCTGTGTAAAACAGTCATTCTTTCCCATAAAAACTATGCATTAATTGTTGTCAAAAATTTTACTAGTCCATTAATCCTAAAAATAGTATTTAAATAGAAATAATAAAGAGAAAAAGAATGAAATGATGAATGGGTTTTACTCGAAGCAGGACGTTTTGGCGACGCCGTTTTGGCGACGCCGTTTTGGCGCCAAGGTCGTTTTGGCGCTGCCGTTTTGGCGATAGGGACATTTTGGCGCGAAGTACATTATGTACGTTTATTGTATTATTTCTTAAAAAAGAATTATATATATCTATGTTTTGCATGATTGTTTGTGTTAAGACATAATTTCTAGTCAAAATTATTAAGTTATCAAGACTTTTTTCGTTGGAGCGGATGGGGGGGGGGGGGGGGTAGAATATAAATTTTGTTTGTCTCGTTATATTATATATTACGATATTACGTTAAAATTAAAAACAAAAACAAAATGAAACAATGCTAGACAAAAAATTGATGCAATTATTTATTTACATGAACATTGGTTTATTTCATGATTTACGCGTGAGAGAGGAAAGGGGTGGAGGAAAGAGTATACACAAGGAGTCAAATGTGAGCGGGAGGAGAAGGTGTCACAGGTAATGACCAGTCCCAATGAGATAATCGCCAGACGTATGACGCCAACGACCAGTGCTAGGTGCTAGTCTTATTTTCATTTGTTTAACTATACCTGCGTCAATGCGAGATGTGTCAGCCAAATCACCCCTACCAAATTTTCTCAAAACATATCTTTTCAAAGTATCTTAGAGTAGTGAATTTGTATCTTTCTATTGTTGCCCCTAGTATTTTTTTCCATTTGTGGATTCACGCTAGAGTTTGTACTGACCACATTCCGTGTCTTGATTTTTACTATGTGTGGAGTTATTGTCATTCTGCGTAATAAAGCTTTAGATGTAAATATGCTTTTTTTTGTTATATTAAAGTGTGACACTTAGCTAGTATTTATTCAGTATTAATTTCAAATAAACAAATATGTCTTTTAGAAAGACTTAGGAAAATGTCATCCATTACGATTAGCAGAACTCACATACAAAAACGGAAGAGGATAGCATGTCATTACCATTAAGGAATCTGACTTATTAATGGCCAATATTCATGAGAGAAGCACAAATTTATATTACAAAAAACATAATAATCGCTGGACGGTGTAAGAATTCATACTATACATACAATATTATGGTACAGTGAAATAAACATTGTTATAAATGCTACGTGCTATATAAATTATCGTGAAATTATATCTCGCGCCAAAACGTCTCGGGCCAAAACGGCGGCGCCAAAACGTCACGTACCCGGTTTTACTGTACTTGGTTTTTCAAAGGATTTTTTTTTTAAAAAAAAGGACCTGAGTTCGAGCTCATGGTTCACGTTTCCACACGCGGAAGAGCTAACCGCTCTGCTAAGAAGGTACTTATGACTAAAGAAAGCTGTATAGTTACATATTGTTTGCTTCAATTTAGAGAAGCGACTTACAAAGATGACTAATTCAGCTTATGCTACCACTTCAGTCTATAATAATTTCTTTCCCTTGTTTGAAATTCCAAACAAAACAATTATTTACCAATAGTTAATTAACTAATTGGTTATTTTTTTAATTATTGATTCTTGTGTTGTCATGTACAAGAAATAATAGTGCAAAGTTTTAGCTGAATCCGAGATTGGGTGTGGGAGAAATAACATGTACAAACTTTTACCACACAGACAGAGTGAGTTGATATAAGCTTTGTAAAAAAGACAGACCTTTTCTTTTTCCAGCTCTGTTATAATGATCTCTATCCTTTCCTTTCCTGTAGTTAAATCTTTTTGTGTCTTCTTTAGAACATCCATTTCAGCCTAAATTCAAAAAGATGAAACGTTGAGGAACAAAATCAAAATAAACAAAATTTAGGAATGTGTAACAAAAACTTGTCACATGCAAAAGTGGGTCACAACTGAGAACAAAAAATAACATTAGCCCTAAGCATTCACCTACAGGCCTATGAATGTTACATCCTGATTGAAGAAAAATAATAACGAGTTTTGGGACCATACAAATTTTGATCAATAGTCACCAACATCATATATAATATACAATAATGCTATCAAGATGAGTATTGAGAACATAATTAATATTAATTTGATGAGCTTAAGAAAAGCTCAATAAAGAAAAGAAAATACTTAAAATAGAGATTTGACTTGATTTGAACAACATTAGTTGATACTTATAACACTAATATAGAGTCTTATAAAATCGAAGAAGCTAGTAAATTTTAATTAAATAATGTTTTCATTTAGAATATGAGGGAACAATGTCCCAAAATTAGTTCTCATCTTCTGTAACTATTGCTTTGTGGACGTAACTAGTTAGCTTTATAAGGAAGTAGCTGGATATGACCAGTGGCAATGGTGGGAGGTGATCCTTTAACACTTTTAAATTTTCACATGAAAATGAAAGTAGATAACGAAAATGGGTTTTACCATTTACCTGACACAAAAGTCTCATTATTCAATAGAGATCAATTGTATTATTATTTTTTTATTTTTAGGGTCTTTTTAGTCTTGTGGTAGGACTACTTTATATATCTTAGGTTCCCCACTTGTAAATAAGGAACATTTATGCCAAGTTTTATCAAGATTGGTCAGCTGGTTTTGATTTCTATTCAAAACATACATACACCTTACAATTTGCTTTATATTAGATGGTCAGATATATATATATATGTATATTTGAAAGACATTTACAATAAGACAACCATGTATTGTTACCTGAGCTTGGGCAAATGTCTCTCTGAGTCTTCTTTTCATTTTGTCTTCTACAGCAGAGAGTAGCGAAGCTCTCAAGTCTGCTTCTGTTACTGTTCCACCTTGAGTTAGCCTTGACATGTCACTTGCGCCATCTGCTTGTAAAACAGTTTAGTAAAATAAACATGTCTAGAATTTATCATATAACTATTATCAGCAATCAATGTGATGTTAACAGCAGAATGATGAAGTGCTTGCTTCTGAGCAGTGTACAGGATGTTCTGCTCTTGACAATGGATAAAGTATTTTTTTTTCCTTAGTAAGTCAGACAGAAAAGTATTTATCTTATCTTATATGTTACAGACGTTACTTCAAAAAAGAAAATGATTAGGTCCTACGTGTCATGCATTTAGTCATGCATATTAACCAATGACCTAAACTCTGTCAAGTCACTGGTTTTCCTGGCTAGCTCAGACAACACATTCATGCTGTAATAGCGCTAGGGAAGAAGGAGCTTTTGTACAAATTTATCCGAGCATATGGGACGTGGAATGTGCATTTATCTTTGTGTCTTTCTGAGTATTTTATTAAATTTTGTTTTTTGTATTTGAAGATTATGGTTCAGTGTTTTAAGTATAATTGCTACTTTACGTTTAAGTCTTCTATCCTGAAAGGCTTTCTAAATTTAGTGATTTTACTAAAGGTGTTACTCTAGCCAGATATGAATATTCGTTTGCTATGAATCTCACAGCTTTATTTTGTGTCTGCTCCAGTTTCTTAATGTTTCATTGAGTTGAGAGGGGTTTATTAAGCCATACATGAAACTACACTGTATTACAAGGCTAGGTCAAATACTCACCAGTTGTTATTGAATTTGGTGGATATGGAGGCTGGGTTCCAAACTGTGGTGGGTAGCCTCCTGCCTGAGCAGGATATCCACCAGGATATGAGCTTGCTGGGTACTGGGGAGGGTAGGATGGATAACCTGCTGCTGGGTATCCTGCTTGGTTATTAGGATATCCTGGGTATCCTGGTGCTGGGTATCCTCCTGGGTATCCTGGACCTACACCAGTTGTTACAGGATATGGTGGCATACCTAATCAATAATATATGACATCTAATTAGAAAACCCAACATTTAGCATTTAGAAATAGTTAATGAAATGCAAAGAATATATAAGGAAAAAGACATTTTTTTGACTCAACTTTTTTGGACCAAGAGAATATAAACAAGTAAAAAATATCCCCATTGTGAACACTAATTAATGAAAAAAAAAATAAAAAAAAATACAATTTTCTTATACAATTATTTAATTAGTTGTTGCACATTTATGTAGTTCAAGGAATCACAAATGTTTTAGATTATCCAGAGCATACATATGAAGCTTCCTAAAGACATCTGATTGCAGCATCTGATGAGGCCTACCTAACACAATGACTACAAGCCCCAATGTTAAACTTTTGGCTTCAAACTCTTATCTAGTGACTGAGTCATATGCTTTATAAACTACACACTCCTAATGAATAAATAAAAAATGTTAGGTGTAGAAGGAGGAAATTACTATGTTCAACAACAATCTGAGAAAATTAAGTTTGTAAAATGTTGTACAGCTCATGTAGAGATTTTGATCATCCATCGAGCGCCTCCCCAGGTGGCGGATAGGGTAATGCCCTCCAGATATGGTGGGCACCGGGAAAATAAAATACCCGGGGTGGTCCAAAATCAAACCTGCTGCAGGAAGTGGAGACATCCACAAAGGCTAGGACACCTTACCAGAAAATAAAGGCTCCATAGAGCTGAAAAGGGCAGTCCCTCAGATGTTTGTTATAAAAAAAATATATACTTCTACGAAAGCTTCTAGACACAAAAAAAAAAAAAAAACCAGATCTCAATGGAAAACAACCTAGGGCAGGAAAAAGACATGTTTGGGGTTAGGGCATGGAGATGAAATCCCCAGGAGAGATCTGAATGAAGGGATGTGTTGAAGCAGGTCAAACAAACACAAAATAAATTTCAATTACTAAAAGTTTTGCTTAAATAAAATGAGAGTCAACTTTTAAAATTTGAGAACTTTCAACACTTTCCCTCTTTATATATTGATCAATTTAGTCTGATTTGTGATTGCTTTACTGCTAAAAGATTTGAACTGTGACTCACTGCTAGGATTATTTGGGTAAGGTGCCTGGCCTGGATATGGAAGAGGTTGTTGAGGTCTTGGGCCAGACGCACGTGAAAACACTGGACACTCCTCTCCAAACACAAGTGCCAGTACTTGAACTAGACTAAGGAGATCTGAAGTAGGCTAAGAAAAAATGGATAATTTTAAATTACTTTTATAGAATGGCATTTTATACAAAGACTATATCATATGTTAATTAAATATGCATATTTAGGGAAAGCTGAAAACATTTCATCTTATATATGTATAAAGGTCTGTTTAAAGGGGTTTAAGCTGTCCTGTAACAATTCTTTTATACTTGCCATGTTTTTACACTTTTGCCTTTCACTAGACACTATTACATTACTTAAAACAAATATTTTCAAGTCCCACATACATGAAGTATACAGTTAAAAATCAAACAAATTTAATTATTATATTTTAAAGTAATAATAACGTTAACACTCACATGTCTCCATTCCCGTATATAAGGCATGTCAACTTTTCCATTTGTATCAACATAGCGGCCAGATTTGATCTGCATTGTGCTTGTTGGTTTGACAAACACCATAGGTGGGTTGTATGGATGTGTGTCTATCACCCATATTGAAATAGGGATGTTGTATGTATTTCCTATTCAATAATAGAAAAGACAATAAATAATGCATTTATATTTTTTTAGACAAAAAAAATAATTCAATTTTATCAGATTTTTCTTTCCCTATTATATTAAAAGTAATCTTTTATAGAATTATTATCACGAAATTTCCAAAATAATTAAATTTTATCAGATTTTTCTTTCTCTTTAATATATAAATATTTAAATAGATCTGGGTATACTAATGGAATTGTATCTCATCTTATAAATTATAGATGTTTCTTTTTTTTTATCCTTAGCCTCACGAGTAAATTTTAAAAACTAATTTTTATACTGTAGTTCTTTTTTAATAAAGTAACTTTTTTTCTTAATGTAAATTTTCCTCAACTTCTCCAACCATCAGCTGCTCAGATTAGTAAGAAAAAATTATTATTAATTTATAAAACTTACATTAACACTAACTTACTTTACTAAGCATGATTACCTTTATAGTTGACTGGAATGGTACCTTCTAGCTGTACAAGTTGTCTTTCAGTTCCATCGTTAAATACTGTGATATTGAAAAAAAATCATGTTAACAAAGAGGTAATGTTGCACTGTTAAACTGAAAGCTGAAGTATTTAAACAATAGCATCAACAGCACACAAACTGATTGCACACTGGGGACACAAAAATTAAGTTGCTAAAAGTTGAATCCTTTCAAACTTAACCCACAGAAAAAGAATATATGAATCCATATAATATGTAGAAATGATATAATTACTGTGACAAATACAACATAAACTATATAAACATTAGTTAAGGCATGTATATTAAGGCACTATATTTCACATGTTATAACTGAATATTTAGGCACTATATTTCACATGTTATAACTGAATATTAAGGCACTATATTTCACATGTTATAACTCAATATAAAGGCACTATACTTAACATGTTATAGCTTATAAAGGACTTTTAAAACATAATTTCAGACAGAGAAAGTTGAAAGCACTATCTTTAAAGTTAACCCAATCATTTGGGATCATTCGCTTAAAAAAATAAATAAATAGGCTGGTGATAACTTTATTTATTTCTGAGCAGCAAAGTTTCATATCCCAGACATTTTCCAACTAATGCTAAATTATTATTAATTTTTTTAAAAATTACTTTTGTAAAGCACATCTTTTTTTGCTATAATATGTGTGTGCTCTTTGGTCTACTCTCTTGTAAACATGTGGAGGGCGGGGTTATCTGGGAGAAGGTTTATGTCCTGCCTTTAGGCCTTCAGCAAACACAACTCAGCTCAAGTCGGAATTCAAAGTCATACCCACTTGAAAGATAACTAAGCAGCTAAGCCACTCAGCCAAAAAGTTCTTAATTTTCATTTTAAATTTTTTAAAAATATATTAAATGCTCTTACCAAATGGGTCAAGTGATGGACGCAGATCTCTGTATTGGTTAATGGTTTTCACGATGTCTGCTTTGGCTTCATTGGGATGCTTATACTATAAGAGAATAAATTTTAATGGCAATTTGGTAAGCAAAACAAACACTGTTTAATTTTATATATATATATATATCATTATATAGTTATAGCTCTGTCTAGGAGTATAGACTTTGACTATTGAATAAATTACAAGATGCAGAGATCACTAATGAGGAAATCCAAAACAGAATCACAATGGATACATGTCTTTTTATTGTACATTACCAATGGTAATGGGGTCCTATAGTAAAATTCTGACCACTTTAAGAAATAAAAGGGAGAGAAATTCAGAAAAAAAAAAGGAAGTGATGGGTCAAAAACAAAAAGGAATGGCCAGGCCTGTCAATGAAAGTGAAAAATATAATACCATATAAGTATTTTTTTTTTAATCTAATAGACAGTTGAGAGAGGAATAATTTATGTGATAGGGGAGAGACAGTTAAAAGACAGACTACAGAGCACTGTGACGATGATGAAAAGATCTGACTCATATTAAACTTGATACAATCTAGACCTAGAAATTGGACTACAGTTTGGCCGACAAATTGTCTTCTTTATAATGGTTAAGGCACACTGAGCCATTTTGCATTATGTTTGCTGCAGACTGTTAAAGATTAAAGGTAAGGCTAGGGCTAATCACGACGCTGAGTGGCAAAAGACAAGTGGCGTCCTGTACACCACAGGACATTGTAAAGTGTTAATGTGATTGCCACTTGTGATGTATTTGAAATTAAAATGTCACTGATACTTTTGAGCCTGAGTTGTGAGATTCTTTGAAGTTCGTTGTAGTAACTTGTAGTCCTGTTTGCAGAGAGCCTGGATAGTAGAGAGATTCGTTGTAAACACTATCATATGTTACAGTAGTTTACTAGATCTATCTACTAAAATCTAGTTACTTTGCTGATTGAGGTTGTCAATGACAATTGTAGTCAAACTGAATGTCCATTTTGTCATGATTTGATTACAACCTTGTAATCTTGTAAATGTAGACTACAGAGACAGTAGACTAGTAGTAGTAGTAGTACTAGTAATACAAATAGAATAGATTTTATAGATCTTAGTCTAATACTAATAATTATAGACTCTATAAGTATATAAGTATATATATTACAGATTAAATTATAGATAGATTATTATATAGATATCTAGATCGTAGATAATTTAGATATATTCTAATTATCTCTCTTCTTTAAAAATAAATTTAAAATTTACCTTTGATAAATATTGTCTCAAAGCAGCTTCGTACTGCGCCATTGTTTATTTTCAATGTTAAATTCACAAGAAAAATATCATCGTCTTGATCGTTTTATCAACAAGGACGATATCCTCATAAGAATTTTATCTACACATCTGATAATGTAAATTAGATTCTTCACAGTTTTGTTTTCTGAGAATACAGATTACGATGCCATTTTTTCCGAACAGTACTGATCGAAATAGATCTAATACTATGGTCTAGAACTGTTTCATACAACAGAAGAGCTCTTTGTTTTCACTGAATAATTTCCGTCTCTAAAACTAACTTAGTCAATGGCCCTTGATCATGATTACTGGGGGG
>JADKLZ010030276.1:0-11678 GCA_021533235.1 Biomphalaria straminea | reverse complement strand
AAAGATTAAGTTGTGTTTCCTGAAGAAGTCATATGAAACTAAATTTGGTGAAATGAAATATCTAGTAATTAGGTCAAACTTGCAGCTGTTTGAGTCATGGCCAAGGTAGTTGCTGCTGAGAATGTCAAAAAGTATCTGGTTAGGTTAAGTTATTACTAAATATATGCAGGAAAAAAAAGTCAACATACTTTTCAAAAAGTCAACATACTTTCTTAATTAATAATAATTTTTTTTAGATACTAATGGGACTAGCAAGAATGATATTTTCAGCAATGGATAACAGAAAATTGTTTTGAAATTTCACTCATCTATGACAGATGACAATGAGCATGACCTTTTAAGAGCATCATCAATTTTCCCCTGACTTTTGTCGTAGGAGTGCTGTGACAGTTCACATGCAACCGAATCCCTCTATTCTTAGCAGGATATCAAGAGAGAGGCCGGTCCATTCTTTTATCTCATCCAGCATGCTTTTCTTTGCACGACCCTTTCTTCACTGTACCTTGAAGAATGACTTTTGATAGTGAGTCATGTCTTACAATATGACCAATAGTGAGTCATGTCTTACAATATGACCAAACAGGCTCAGTTTGCATCTCTTCACAGCATTGAGCTAAGCCTAACCCCCTTAAATAACATATTTTGTTCAAGAGTACAAACTAATAAATAATAGCCTACAACTTACTTTGACTTGATCTGGTGTTAGTGAGACAGCAAGTTGTTTAGCCAGCCCATCTTTTTCTGTCAACAGACTCTCCAGATGTCTTTCTAGTTCATACCTGTTGTGTTGTGCCATTTTCAACTCTTTACTTAAATTATCTTGTACACGCTGAGAGAAAGAGTACCCAGATTTGATTCATATTGATAAACTTGCAATACATGAAAATTTAACAAAAATGCTAATTTTGTAAGCAATCTTTTAAGAATGTCAAAAAATATTACTTTAGCTTCAGCCAGTTCCCCTTCTAAATGGGCCACACGACTAGCACCCATCATTGCCTCAGCATTCCCTGCAGCAATTTGCTGCTGCACTGCCATGCTTGTAATAATTCCTTTGTTCTGAAGCTCAGTGTTTTTTAATTCCAACTCCTGTCTGTAAAAAAAAAACAAACATTAAAAAGTAACAATAATAAATCATCAAAGAAAGGTTAACTTATTATATAGCTTAAAATATTCAGGGTGGTCGTATACTTTATCATTAGGTTGCAGATTCAGAAGCTCTAAGTCCCTGAGTTAATCATGCACCAAATTAGTGTCCATTTTTAGGTGGAAGAAAATGTGCTTAGTAATTGTGCTGGATCTCTTGATATAAAATTTGATTTATAATTTTTTTCCCCAATGTGAAGGAGCTACCCTAGAAAGGAAACTCTAAATCCAAGCCTCTTATTCCTTATGGTTAAACTCTAACTGATAGGAAAGGCTTAGTCCATGAATGTTAATATGTCAAATTATAGATGTACACTCTGTCAGTTCCTATGATGCAGTTGGTATCAGACATTCCCTAGTATTATCACTTAAGAAAAAAAAGTGGGAACTACTCTGTGGGTAATAACCTTCCAATATTAGATTCTAGCCAAGGCTCTTAAGTCAATGCAAAAAGAGATGCTATGCCAAACTAATGCGACTCCTTACTTCACATTTGATAATTCTGTAGTCAGTCGCTGGTTCTCTTTGAACATACTGGCCTCAGTTGCCTTAGCCTGCTTCTGTAGATTTTTTATTTCTTCATACAGTTTTTTGTTCTCTGCCTGGTATCCAGCCAGTAAGTTTTCTTGTTCTTGTATCTCACGAGCTAGTCTGGACTCTGTGCCTAGACACAAACAGTGAAGCATGTTACAGTAATATAATTAACTTTGATATTCATGAATCTCAAAAAACATAACAAAAACAGTGAGCAGTCATTATGTAGAACTATTTTTTAGACCAGTGATGCTCAACCTCACTCGGATTGCGGGCCATTTTAATATCCGACACTCGAGTCGCGGGCCACACCAAGAAAAAAGGGGGGAAAAAAGAAAATTATACAATAAACCAATTTTTTTAAAGAAACCCGTAAATCTAGCATTCACATTCATGGGAAGTTTATCCTAAACTACTTGTAAATATCCGGCTGCATAGTTGATACGCCATGTCAAAGAACTGAGTCTAAAATTCTAGATGTTCGTCTCATTGACGATACGATTTAGTAGCATCGGTTTCGCACGATTCATCACTGAAAAGGTTTGCCCACTAATAAGTGCTTGTAACTACTGGGAGCAGATGAAGAAAACTGTCCAGAACCGAGTTCGGTGGAGAGGCGTGGTTGCGGACCTATTCTCCCCTGGGAGTGCACTGGATTAAGTCAGTAAGTCAATTATTGTGATCATCCATAACACTTGTTTTCGGAGATTTCGAAAAATGTATGCAAGAAACACGGAGTAGAAATCAATAGTCTGCATCACACCATCGCATACGATTTATCAAGCAATGATGAATGATGTCTAGTTTTTAAGTCTGTCAGTTTCAGTTGTAACTCTGTCTGGGCAATAGACACATTGGCCGCAGATGGATTTTAGAAACGACGAATATTGTTCAATCTCAACACGATCTCATTACATGGTCCAGACTGAACACCTTACCACATAGATTTTGTTGGTGAATAATTCAACAAGACCACAAAGGCTCGGTTCCATTTGACCTCTAAAAACTACTGCTGTCAACCATAGTTGTGTCACCATCAGTAGTCACTCCAACTAATTTCTCCAAGGAAAAAAGATTCTCTGTGATGTCTGAAACTTTTTTGTCAGTGCTTTGCCACTGGCTATCTATGCATGCTCCAAATAGCTACAAATTTTCAGATTTCAAAACTGTTGTTTATCGTGAATAAATAAATACGTCAGCGGCAACAGAAAATAGACATACATCCGATTAATTTTTTCTTTTAGGTAAATATTCTCATCAATCCTCCACTCTAGGTGTAATCTAACTATCTCATCTCAAACCAAGAATGTTGCCTATTTTGTTTGATTTCCTAAAGCTGTTTAATGTTATGTTCTTTAAAAAATAGGCAATATTTCTTTAACAAACAAATATGTTGGCTTACTATCGATACCAATCCATTTACTCTACGTAGGGAAAGATTTTTTTAAACTTATTTTTGGACAATGATTTTTTGTGACGACGTTTCGGCGGGCCGGATAGAACCACGTCAATCCGGCCCGCGGGCCGTATTTTGGGCATCGCTGTTTTAGACTAACACATAATTGGAAATAAGATGAGTAACAAAAGGATGAGAATATTTGCAACTCATTATATGGTAGAATAAAGTAACTACTGAATAAGGTTAATTTTTTTTCTATTTTGTTATATAAAAATAAAAATTAGACAATTTTTGGAAGGTAACGGCTTTTAAATGGAAGTAGGAACAAAGGCCTTTTCAAAACTATTCTGTTTGGCACAAAAGGAAAAAAAGTAGAAAATGTAAGTGAAGTGGGTACAGGACATCACTGTCTGAACTCAACAGGCCTACCCTTTGATATCTCCTGAAGAACTACATATGGCTAAGGCAGAGTGAAAACTACTAGTGTAATTTAAAAAAAAAACAAACAAACTAACTTTCTTCAACTTCTGCAGTAGCACCAGAAGAGTTGTCTCCTTTCTTAGATTTCAGTTCTCTTTCCCTGTCCACTTCTTTCAGCTGTTCCAAACAAAATAATAGAAAAACTAAATCATAAGCAACCAAATAGAAATATAGATCTTGACATAGAATGTAACACATTGTACCTTGGCAGTCAAAACAAAGTTTTCTTGCTTCAGAGCTTGTATTTCATCTTCATACTTCAGTTTGAGACCCTCCAGCTGTTTTTGAAATTCTTTTTCTTTTGTCATCAATTCAACTGTAACAAAAAGAATTTGTTATAATTAAGAAAAAAAAAAACAACAACAGAATTATACTAGTGTATTATCAACACAATTGTACATTTTCCAAAAATATATTAAATATTAAAGTATGAAAACTACTATAAGAAAATAAAACCCGGTAATTAATGCATAAGAGTAAAAACGTTACAGTGTATTTAGTAAGTGAACTAAAGTAAAGTAAAGTTCTCTTTCAGACCTTGCAACCCATAGAGCAGATGATGTAAAGGTCATCTATTTCTGTGACCCACAGTTAACAAGGGTGCAGCGCAGTGATTAAACAACTTTAAAAATTAAAAATCCCAGTCTTCACCAGGATTCAACCCAAGATCTCTTGGTTTGGAAGCTAAGTGCTTTACAATTCATCCGCTGCGCATCCTACTAAGTAAACTACTAAAGTCTTATTGCCAATGTTTTGTGAGACAGTTGGTATTACTAGTTTGTATAGAGACACACCATAGTTGATGGACATGACATTTAGTGATGTCACAACTTAGTTGGGTTATAAATTATTTATGTAAATAGACTAAGTTGATGTCAAGACTTCAGCTGGATAACGTGATATTACAGACAGAGACTCGACTATGGCACTTTTCAATATTTAACATCATTCGTGTTTGTATAATGGCTTGGACTTAGTTTGTTCTACTTGTTACATGTGTAGGTCTTGTTAAAGTAAAGTAAAGTAAAGTGTCCCCTTCAGACCTTGCGATCTATGGGGCAGATGATGTTAAGGTCATTTGTTTCTTTGGCCAACAGTTAACGAGCAGAGTGTTATGTGGCCAGCACTACGACCCACCGCCTTTACTTTCCCCAACTAAAGTAAGGTACCCATTAGAGTTGGGTAGAATCAGGGGAGCCCTAAAAATCCCAAAATTAAAAATCCCAGTCTTCACCAGGATTTGAACCCAGGACCTCAGGTTCGGAAGCCAAGTGCTTAACCATTCGACCACCGCGCCCCCGTAGGTCTTGTTACTTGTTAGTTAATTACATTGCATACACCCGTTCAAGAAACTCAGACATCTCTCAGAGTAATCTGTCAAAGTCAGAATGTCATCAACAACTACAAGCAAGGCTTATCAGTTTTGGCTTATCAGTTTTCAAAGTAATTCATTTGTGTCTAGTCTTATATTACTATTGAGGGATAGGCTTACAATAATTTCTTAGTGTATGAACAAATCAAACTGTTGCTATGTTTACTTTTATTGTAAAGTTTTTAATCTTTTAAAATATAAAATGTATAAAAATATTTCTTTCAACATATATTTCACTTTATTTCAAATCAATATGTACCTTGTAAATTAGATCTAAGTGTTTTCTCTTCTTGAAGCTGGGTTCTCATGTCTTGTAAGACTTCCAAAAGTGTTGCTTCCCTCTCATTACCACCTTTCGTGGCCCCTCTCTCTGTTAGCTGTAGGTACTGGTCATTAGTCTAGTTTAAACAGTAAAATATTTTTGGTAAGTTATTTCTACAATATCAAAATATTATTGTGACTAATAACTAGACATAAACAAAGACAAATTTTATAAGTCTTATCCTCACTTTCTCTTCATTTAGCCAGCTTTTTGCTTCTGAGCTGTAAGCTCTTTTGCAAGCCTATGCCAAGGAAATATAGTGTGCTGCTTTTTTTAAGCTGTTAGGAACTGCCATACAAGTGTTCATTATGCTGGGTTGTTTTGATAACAGGGGAATTTAAAGAGGGTATGGCTGACAATTTTGTTATGTTAAGTGCAGTGTCTACAGTGGAGTTGGTGTATGAGGTTTATTTTGATTAGGTGAAAATATAAAGACGTATCCTGTTCCTAGTTGAAAGATTGTAGATTGCTCTTTGCAGGGGGAAATCGATACTGTCAAGCTTGATTGGCATGGTAAATACCGGTAGCTAGTTGTTTCCTGATGCCCATTGGTTTGATCATTGCTGGCTAACATTGACTTGAGAATGCAGTAATTAGCTGGTAAGTACAGCTGTTCCATGAATGACCCTGCCTCAGATAAACTGTCTCCTTATTTATTTCCAAGGATGATGTGATGATGCCTATGTGGCAAGGGATCCATTGCTATGTGACTGAGATGTAATTAAAATTCTACATTTATCTTATAAGAACAAAATAAAAATAATGTTTGGCAACCTTAATTCAAACACAAGAGTGTCTAATCTATCATCTAGTAATTAAAATACAGGCACCTACTATCCAATATCTATATTCTATTTGTAAAATATATATGATTGACTGATTTATGCATCATATAATCTTTACCTATCAATAACCTATTTCTCAAAGGATTACTAGACATCAAATTAGGAACTACAATATCATATAGATTAAGCTGTTTTGGTCTTAACAACATGAAAGATAAAAGTAAATAGGTTACATTAGCCTTCAAAGTTTGTATAGACATGCAGTAACCCTAGAGCCTAAACAGTTGATAATAAAAAGGTCAAATTTACCTTTAGAGAAGCCATATGATCAGGCAAAAGTTGGGATAATCCTTCAGAGGATAATGACATTCGGTTATCTGTGCCCAATCTGAGGTTGAAGGTTGTAAGTGATCTGTCCAGTTCTGAAGAAATTTGCGAAGAGTTATGTAAATATGAAAGAAATGTTAGCCTGTTTAGGGACAAAGTGGCCATAAGAAAATAAAACATGAGCTTTACTTTGTGATAAGTGAAGTGTTTGTTGTTTAAAGGCACTTCCCCTATTGACATTTCAATTCAGTATCATTCTATAGCCTAATTTGCCTAGTAGACCTACACCAAAACAAATGGTTTATAATGTGGTCTTCAAATTAAGAATGTCTAGCTTAAAAAAAATATTTTTTTCCCTGACTGCCTAATGACTTTTTAGATATGAACTGCTTTGAGCACATAGGTATTACACTGAAAGTGCCTGGTCACTGTACTCATGATGATGTTTTGTATAATGTGTCTTGAAAGTTTCTAGTTACTGTACTCATGATGATGTTTTGTATAATGTGTCTTGAAAGTTTCTAGTCACTGTACTCATGATGATGTTTTGTATAATGTGTCTTGAAAGTGTCTAGTCACTGTACTCATGATGATGTTTTGTATAATGTGTCTTGCTAAGTTAAGGTCATTATTTTTTTAGCAAGCTCTGTGCACTATGACATTAAAGTAAAAAAAAGTAAAGTTCCCCTTTCAGACCTTGGGATCTATAGGGCAGATGATGTAAAGGTCATCTGATTCTGTGGCCCACGGTTAAGGAGGGTGTCATGTGGCCAACACAACGACCAACTGCCTTTACTTTTCCCCAACTAATGTCAAGTACCAATTAGAGCTGGGTGGACACAAGGGCACACGAAAATCCCGAAATAAAAATCTCAGTCTTCACCAGGATTCAAACCCGGGACCTCCAGTACGAAAGCCAAGCTTTTTACCGCTTGGCCACCACGCCCTCTGTGACATTAATGATCCATATTTGTCAATTCTAAAGATCAGGCTAATTTGTTTTGTGTGTTTTACAGTACCAGTTATTGTGAAGCTGACCATGGATGACTAAGATAAGTCAACAGGTTCACAGGTGTGTAAGCTAATTTTGACTTAGAGAAAATTGCAAAGGTTGACATTTTATTTAGAGAAAGGTTTACATTTTTGTATTAGAGAAGGAGATTTTTTCTTAGAGAGATAGTATGATTTGTTTGGTATATGAGATATAGTTGCAATAACTTGTAGCCTATTTGATGTACATGTGTTTAGTAGTTTAATAAATTCATTAACAACTGTCTGATCAAGTTGAGCAGCATCTTAATAGAGGCAGTTTGCAGTACACAGATCACTCTTCTATGATTCAATAATTCAGATTTTTTTGTTCTCAATCTGAAAAGTGTGTGTTTGTGGAAGGGGGGCGAATGCTCTTGAATGATCAGGAAAAGTATGAGATATTTCAAAGAAAGAGAAAAGAAGAGGTACTTATAAATGAAAAGTCTAATTGTACTAGATAAATAAAGTAATGAGAACAGCTGTCCTAAGTCTTGAAGATGATTTTGTTCAAATGATTGATATAAAATATCAACCAGCTAGTAGCAACCACAAAGTTGAGCTGACAAACAGATAAATCTCACTTCTAGCATTGTCTCTGTTCCCTTGATCCACAGATGACTTCTGGATTTTAGGTGGTGACTTTCCAGCAGACAATGATCTTGACTTTCTGCTAGTGGGAGGCGATGTTGACCTTCCATAACCTGAGCTTTGTACATGAGAGAATTTATCCCTTGTTGATCGAACTGTTAATTGAAAATAAACTAAAAGTTACAGAACAAAGTACTTAAAATTATATTTACTTTGGAATTA
Source organism: Biomphalaria straminea (assembly GCA_021533235.1). Lineage (NCBI taxonomy): Eukaryota > Metazoa > Mollusca > Gastropoda > Planorbidae > Biomphalaria > Biomphalaria straminea. Next base: position 3,471 of record JADKLZ010030276.1, on the reverse strand, counting down.
TGCAAAGATTTAATAGAAAGTAATTTTCCTTGGAAACATTTTCTTTCCTGCACTCATAATAATGGTTTTAGGTACAAATGCTGTCAAGTTTAGAAATGTGTTTAGAATAAAAAACTTAGAATAGTTTTTCTTTTGTGTTGATTTCCTTTACAGTTAGTGGGCACTGTAGTTAGAGCAAAGTGATTAATTTTTTAATTAGCGTTTTAACAGTAACATAGCAATACAATGAAATAAATTAAATAGCACTTTAATAAATACTAATGATATACGCAACATAATTAGGACACTTTTAGTTTACAAGAAGAAAAAAAGAAAGCAAGTAAAACAAAACTGGAGAGTTACCTTTTTCAGGGTTAGTAGACACAGATGAGAGTAATGTCCCTTTTTTATCCAATTTTTTGTCTAACTTTGTTCTTTCCTTTACAGCCTGAAGATTTGTACAAAGTATGTTTTTTTTTTTTATCAAACTTTCTCAAAATATAAATTGGTAAAAAGGTTTTTTATATCAGTGTTGTTACTGGTGGTTGACTTGTAGCACCAAACTGCTGGTAGACGACTAAACTGTTGTAGGCGTAGCATATCTAAACTAATAAGACTTCAAATAAATTCAATAACTATCTTTTGTGTACAAAACAAAGTATATCTTTATTTATAATATAGACAAAATCAAGTTGTGATCAAATGAAATAAATGTAGTAGACTTAAGTAATAATATCAAAATAACAAAATCTAAAGCACTACAATAGCACAACCTTTCAGTTCTGGAGTGGTCTACCCTAACTAATACAAAATGACGACAATGCCACTTTGTTGCATCATTCACAACCAATCGCTAACCTCTTCCCACTGTCACCATAGAAACACACACACACTCAATAACAATCAGTAAAGAATTTTTAATGTCAATGATTAGTAATGGCAAATTTAAAGAAGATATATAGAAATTATAAATAGCTGCTAGAGCAATAGTAAAACTGTTATGTACATACCACTGAAGTTAGTGGCTTGTACAACTCTGTTTCTTCAGTGAGAGAGTAGTCAATGTTACTATCTCCTTCCCCTGACTTGTTCTTTCTTTTCACTGCAGTAGAATATAATTTATTGTTAATGTTCACATGCAACTATAGATTATTAATGAGGTTTATCTTCTATTAAATGTTGATGTAAAAAAAAAGCTAATTCAATCAAACAAGCAAAAAGAAGATTTGTGAAAACTACAGAAATTCTTCTTTACTATAATATAACTCTTTAATAGAGAATATCTTTTGTATAGCTCCACTTCTGACACTGGCATGCAGGGAGTAAAAGAAGTGTCACAATGCCTAGTAAATAGGATCTATTGGAACAGCAGGGACATTGAAATAAATGTGCTTTGAATATATTTATGCATATATTTATGCAGAGTTAATAATAATAATAATCTTTATTATCCGTAAGGCAATTTGTCTTACAATTTGTGCATTATACCAAACAAAACATATATAACTATAGAAAACCAAAATGTAAATTCACACCTGACTCACTCATAACTCAGGTTTATATCAGTTAGTTACAATTTCTTGATAAATATTTAACTGATGAAAAAAACTTAAAGCTTCCAAAGTTGGGCACAAAGGGCAACATGCTCTTTCCAAAGAGATATGTCACAGGGGATTTAAAGCTAGTGCCAAAGTTTTCAAGGTCTTCTAAGAAGGTGTGACACCCTGTTGTGACGTGCAGAGAAAGATAATAAATTTTGGCTAAACAAATTACATCTTCAGGGGACTGATAAAATATATTCTTAAGGAGTATTTGTGAGACTAGTTTACAAAACTAATGTTTTTCTGGGATCAAATATTTTGTTCTTAATGTTACAACTCTACTGACCATGTGATCTTGGACTCCTGGGACTTTTGTAATCTGAACGCAAAGGGACATCATCATCAAATTCTTCTGCTCCCCTGTGATCAATGGCATCATATTCTCTGATAATTTCTCCAACACTACGATCAACTGTAAAAATTTCAAGAGTTATTTAACTTTATCTTAGATTATGCTTCGTTAAAAAAAATACAGATTATTTAGCAAATATTATCTAAAATAAAAAATTATTTTATGCTTACGTCAATATTATTTAACTCAAGTGGGAAAAAGCTTTTCAAAGTTTGAAGATTTTAAAATATCGTCAATTATAATCATGAAATCCCATTTGAGTGAGGGCTTTACAAACTCAATTCCTTGATTGAAACCCTTAAAACTCTGCTGCTGTGCGTAATGCACATATATTAAAATTTAGTTCAAGAACATGTGGCTTCCCAGACCATTTGAGTTGGAGATCTGGAAAACCTGGGCAATCAAAAAAACATGAGACATCAATTCTTTTATCTCCTCACAGTCACAGATTGTGATTCAAGTTTGGTCTAAACCCTGGAAAATATGACAGGACAGTGGTGGCCTAGCCTGCACTCTTGCTAAAATAATGGCTGTTTCAGGCCAGGGCAGCCTCCGCTATGGGAAGCATGTTTAGGGCACTTTATGTGCTCCCAGATCTGCTGGGATTGAAACAAAATAGACATTTTAGTTTATTCTATATTTTCACAGTACAAGTTGCCACAAAATGTTTATTTGTCCTTTACAATTATTATTAAAAAAAGTGTTGTTTTGATTACTGCTGAAAATATTTTTGTATAAACTTAATAGAAAAGAGGAAGTTATTTATAACTTACCATCACGTTTTTCATACAAAGGGGTTGAAGACAAGATGTTCATTTTGCCTGTAGGTGGTCGTGAGTCTGCACCATAAAGAGTTGGAGACATTTCCACTTCACGTAGAACTCGCTGAAGATCTTCCATTTCTTTACTAGTATTAGTCCCAATTTGTACTAATTAAAGAAAGAAGAAATAAATATAATAATAATAATAATAAAAAACCTGAAGACTTAAGGAAATCAAGACCTTAAAAATTCTGGTAACATCAATATTTTAAACATCAGTTGATGCTGCCCCACTAACTTTATGAAAAAGATGATCCTATATTCCCATTGAAACCTTATCAGTTCACTAAGCAGTTCTGCTTTTAATTCAATGATTAATAAGAGTACATAATCATAACAACCAACTGCCCCTGCTGAAGTCAGGTTTATGTTCAGAACAAGGTGAGCTTCAGGGATTTCAGCCCAGCTCTCTGGTATTTCCATCTCCAAAAGGATTCAAATCTGTAATCTTTGGATTAGCACCAAGTTATTAATTACTTGACTAATCCACATGAGAATTTACCTTGCCATTAACTAAAATACAAAGCTCATGTTTAGAAGTAACAGTTGTCCATCAACTCTGTCAACAAAACCTGCTGAGACTAATTCCATCTAATGTAAAATCGCACACTAATTAAGAGAACAATTACATACTGGAACCAGTTGATGAGTATGTTTGTTGGGAAATAAGTATAAGAACTATATTATATCATCTTATAGTAGTTCACAACATAATAAA
>JADKLZ010030273.1:0-10407 GCA_021533235.1 Biomphalaria straminea | reverse complement strand
TATGGTAGATGGAGTAGTATTGTAAAAGATATGTATGGTAGATGGAGTAGTATTGTAAAAGATATATATGGTAGATGGAGTAGATGTAAGTTTTCTGGGAAAAACATGAAATTAATATTGAACTAAAAATTTTACTTTTTGGACCTTCCCTTGTAAAAATAAAAATCACATGTTTGAGTGAATACATTTATGACTTTTTTTGTTATAAAAAGTGGCAAAATTTACTTTATTGATAAAAAGAAATTAACAAGAACAATTTACAGTAAATAACATTTGCTTTTCGCTTAGTTTTCCAACTGCATTCATCATTCAATGTAACTGATAGCAATAGGTTACATGTTATTAAATTTCATCTTTATATTTGGTAATCCTTAGGATTTGGACCGGCTAAGAATGCCACTGTTGCTAGGAATGGATCATCAGGATTTTTTCATCCTGCCCCAGCTGTCAACAGCCAGGCCAAATCTAGACCAGTCATGTTACAACAAGGAAGCTATTTAAAAAGGTAAGGTAAAACTGTGATACTCATACATTTATAGTACTGATAAGGTTTGATTTTATATTTCAAGTCATTACATTATTGATAATAGATAAGATTTGAAAGGGGATATATAGATAGATATAATTACATAGAAATATAAAGAGGGAGGACTAAAAAGTAAAGTAGCAATAATACATAAAAACACTGATCCCAACTTACAAATAAAAAAAAACACAACCTAATAATTAAAAATACTCAGACACAAAAAGGTAAAGTCACATTTCTTATTCCATATGCTAGGACTAATTTGTACAAGTGTTCCTTCTTCCCTGTCACCATAAGAACATTGATTCAGTTTAAGTCTCTAATTAACAAGCATGACTAGGTTAACACATGAATATGTATATGTGTAGCATGTTATTTTCTTTTTGACGGAACCTCTGTAATTTGTAAAATTAAGCTCTGTGTATATGCTTTCAAGCTTTCAACATTATAGCTTTAAAACAGGACCTTAAGCTTATAAACCTAGTACTCTAGCACCTTGTTCCTAATTTCTTCAAAGCAAATTAGTTTTAATTGTATATGTTTGTGGATTTAATTACATTGAACTTTATTTTTTTAAGATTTGGTCTTCTGAAACAACGGCGCACCAATTCAGCCAATGGTGTTGGCAGTGCTCAGACTCAGGTCAACCAAAGAGCCAACTCTGCCATGTACAACAGGCAGCCCACCATCCATCCCCTACAACCCACAGTTTCCAATGGGCAACCGCAACCACCTGATGGGCCTGTGCCAATAGCTTTAGCTTACAGGCCACAGGAAGCAGGTATGAAATACTTCTAATGAAAGATTGGGTTTGTTTTCTTACTCTTGAGCACTTGTTTTTTTTTTTGTTTTTTTTTTTGTTCTGCTTTTTCTGACAATTATTTTATTAAAATTATACTTTTAAAAATTATAAAAAATAGTTCAAAGCAAAATTTACTCCCATAAATAAATTTAGTTCACTTTATAAATAATACCAAGGCAACAATCAAAGAGCTTGAAGCACACTCATTTCTATTGATTTTTGTAAAGCACTCTTTCATGCTATAGTCTGTTCAGTGTGCTCTGGTTCAATCTGTTGGGGGAGAGGTTGGAGAAGATTTACATGTAGCATGTAGGGGACACAGGACCTCAGGTTCAGAAGCCAAGTACTTAACCATTCAACCACCTCGCCCCCCCCCCTTGCTCTAGAGCAGTGGTCTTCAATTTTTTTTGGCCTACCGCCCCCATATTGTAATTTTTCTTTTAAAAAATCTGCCAGCGCCCCTTTCTAAGAAAAACGCTTATTAAGACGCACTGGCGGACCCAAAACTTTAAAGGGGCGGGGATTTCTTTGTCTAAACCCTAACTCCAGGCAAACCCTAACTCCCAGCAAACCCTAACCCTAAGCATATTAGAGCTTTCAGAATATATTTAATAATTATTATAGAATGTTTAATGTTAGAATGTTAACATATACGAATGTTAAAAAAAGCAAAATTTCTCAACCTTTGCAAAACAAAAAAAAAGTCATGTTGTGGCCTTTCTCTTGACAGCTAGGGTGTCCTAGGGGAGCGATAGCATTTTTTTCTTTGCATTCTTCACTGCAGAACTGCATTTTTCTGACATCTACAGATCATTCATTATTCATCAGATTGAAAAATAAAGCTCTTTTTAAATAATGTTTTACTTGAAAAGTATTCTCATATGAATTTATAGTCCTTTACTACATTGCAAATACAACAGATTTGTTCTTTGCAAGGATAAGATATCCCACCTATTTAAACTAAGGATCGCCACTGAAAAAACCCCCACACAAAAAACGCCCATGTTGAGGTCTTTTTCTAGACAGATATGGGGTCTGAGAGCTTTCTCAGTGGGATCGGGGCAAAGCCCCGATGCCAAAAGCGTTTTCTTGCATCTTTCACTGCAGAAACGCATTCTAGTACTGCTCATTATTCATTCTATTAAAAATAGGACCTTTTGGATAATGTTTTTCTTGAAAAATATTCTAATATGAATTTACAGGTCCTTACTACATCGCAAATACAACCGATTTGTTCTTGAAAAGATAAGATACCCACTATATTTAGATCAAGACTTGGAAGACGGACACAAAAAAATGCATTCCAAAAATAATATTTTTTTAAAAAAGCTCATTTGTGAAGTGATATATTTTGTGCAATAGGAATAGTTGTAACTTTGTTTTGTTACAGAGCTATAATTCAAAGCTCTAAAAAATATTCAGAAGTGGGAGGAGAAATTAATTGAACCAATAAGTATCTATTCAAATTTATTTTTTTTTGCATTTTTAGGATTGACGTATAAATTGTGAGTTATTGTCCCAATTTTTTGTATAGAACAGAAAATTATCAGTATGAGTAAAGGTTGGAAAAAGATGACTAGAAAAATGACATTTAGGTTCAGAACTCATCTCAACTGTTACTCTTATAATGACAAATTTCATATGAATTCTATTTTTTCCAAAACTAAGTCTTACTTAAAATAACTAGGATAAATTCTTATGCAATTACATAAACTCTGTCGCCACATTTGACTTATCTGTTTTAAGATGTCATCTTTTCATCTGGAAATGTTAGAAGGTGGTAGCGTGAAAACATTAATCCTCTCTCCTTTTTATTGTTTCTGCTAATGATTGCATTCGGCACTAAAGAATAAAGGGTGGTGCGACTCTGAAAAAATTAATTTGTTGCAAGATCTTGGACACTAGATACCCTCAGATTACAACAAAAAAGTAAGAATTAAAAGCTAGAAAATGCGATTCCCGAACTCAATTTCTAACCTTGTTTCTGTTCTTAAATTAAAATTAAGAGAGCTAACTATAATAGTCTATATCTATTGTGCCAGCTTTAATTTTGAAGAATTTTAAAATTTAGTTTGTTTCGTTGTACCTTTAGTTTCTTCTTTCCCCCTTTATACCCAGCGCCCCTTTACTGCCCCTTTTTGTGCCCATCACCCCCCTACCGCCCCTTTGGCTCCCAGCGCCCCCTAAAATATTGAAAACGCCCACAAGGGGGCAATATCGCCCCCATTGAAGACCACTGCTCTAGAGCTAATACAATTGGTAGGCAGTGTGATGGAGTTATGGGTGCTATTTTTATGTTCAAGCACTTTCTTAAATGTGAAAGAGATATTCAAGAGGGTTAGTTACTGGATATACCTTTAAAAAGTTATGTTACATTTGCATTATGTAAGTTTACATCTGCCTCTTTCTTAAAAAGGGAATTAACTTTCTCAAAGATCTTTTACGTTTTCCGAGTTGTTAGTAATTTGATCTGGTTTTCATGTGCATGCATATTCATTTCCAAGTTTCTGAGAGTACAGCAGCTTTCCTGATGGCTGAGAGGCTGGCTAAACAATCTCTGACAGACAGTCACATACAACTTGCTATGGAGGATGCTAAAAGTAAGCAGGAGGCTTACAACAGGTCAAAGTTCATAGCTACCAAAGGAGGTGAGCATTACTTTCAGAAAATACTTATTGAATATAAAAGTAGTATAGCTATAAGCTATTCTCATAGTTCTGTGACAACCTCATATGTTTTCTTATAATTTATGTGGTTTTCATTATACATATTTGTTAGATTTTTTATATCCAAAGTTTACTTTTTAAGTTCAAAGTTATAGTGTTAGCTTATTGGTATGAATCTCTTTGCATAGAACAAAAGAACCATTACAAAAATAATAATGTCACTTTTTTTTTTCATCAATAATGTTTAAATACTGACACTTTAATATCATGCATTCAGAAATGATTTCAGTAGCTGGGCCTCATTTGTATAATGAATTTATTGATATTATAATCTAACTCTAGGTGGGCCTAGTGCATTGTCTATAGAGGAACAAAAGCTGATGGAATCTTTAGACAGGCTCAATGAAAAACTGCAAGGTAATAAAATATGTTCTGTTTATATAAAGTAGTTGTCAGTCAATTTTGTTTGTTTGATGAGTAGTATTGGTCTACGCAATTCATAATCTGCTATAAAAATACTTCAGGCAGGCTGGATGCCTTGCAGTGTTTCACAAAAAGTTACTTTATAAAAGAAGTAAACTAACAAGTGGAGATTATTTAATTTACATTTTAAAATATTTCTAACAGGATTAAAGAATGAAAGAAAAATTCAATTAGTTGTTATCTGGGGTACATGTTTTACCATCACCATATTCACCTATCCCTTAGTCCGTTGAAAAGTTGGGGCACCACACAAGATCTGTTGACCATTTTTCCTTTTGCCTTGGATAGAATTTCACTCAATGACATGTTTAGTGTTTTGTAAATACACTTTTATATTGTCTAACATGACATTTTCAAATTTATTTGTTTTAGTAATATGTTTGTTTCAATCAAATGTTTTATTATGAATTAAAATTTTATAGTTTTAGATTCTGGTAAAAACAGTGGAACAATCTATTATCATCAGCCTTTCCACCCACAAGTAAGTTATCTTTTTGTTTCTATATTAATCTTGACAAACTAGTTTCAAACACCTCAACAAACACAACTATTGTATTATTGTGATTAGTTGTTCTTACTTACAACTCAGAACAACAAATATTTTTAGCAAGCTAGACTATTAGTTTTGTTTTCTCATTTGTTCATTCTTATAATAATGTTGGCACACACTCAACCTATTAAACCAAAATCTAAGAGAATATTGTGGGGAAATCAAAAAACAAAAAAAAATGTCATATTGCTTTATTTATTATACTTTAAAAAAAAAAAAAGATTTCAGTTTGCACATTCCTATTAACATTTGTTTTTTATTTGCTTGTTTTTTAAAGAAGTTCTCTTAAAATGACACAATGTAAGCATTTCTAAAGAGAAATTGATTTTGTATTGTTTTTTTTTTCTTTCTGTATTTTTAGATGTTTTATTGTTACTGTTTTTCTTGAATGTAGTAAAATAAAAACTAGTAAAACTTACAATATTTTTTTATTATGTTTGTAAATCTTATTTTAATTTTTTTTTTACTCTGAAGTCCATGGGGGGGGGGGATATAATGAAAATACATTGTAACAAAGTTTGATATAAAAACCAATTTTTTTTTTAGATAGCTTTAACATATTTTAAAACATCAAAAATTCTTGAAACAGTATGTAATATTCAAAACACTTTCTGTTGGGCTCACTTGTGGTCTTAATATGAATAGAATGAATCTCAACTTTGCTAGTAAATGTTTAATGTTGTTTTAAATGTTATTGTCTGATATATAATGGTGTTTATATTTGTTCACATTAAAAACACAAACTATATCATTGTGTCTCTAAGCATAAAGCCAACTCTGAACAATAGTTTTTTTTAATACCCTTAGCCATTGCAGAAACCAATTTTTTTTTCAATAGTAAAATATTATTTGCATTCCAGCTTTTCTCTACCATAAATGTTAAAATATTCATATTTCATTGAACTTGATGTAATTCTCTTTTAATGTTTGCTGTTAATAGCTTGAAGCATCTGCATGAATAATTTAGAGTAATATTAATGCAATTGTTTCCACAAAGCAGTTTTTTAGTATTTTGTAACTTTAATTCTAATTATCTCATTAATTGATTTTTTTTTAACATTTGGCCAAACAATTTCCTTATAGTAAAATTGAAACTAAATTTTGCCATTTTTTCTTCTTTTTTTATGTTAATTTTTTTTTTGACTTGAAATGCTGTTTGTCTTTCAGTTTTTAACTTTTTTCTATATGACATTTTAATATTACACCTTTTTTTTTTTAAATGGCAGATAAAAAAATATTTTATAATGATTCAAGTAATGCAATACTATATAATAGATCTACATGAACAGGCTGGAAATAATAATAATGTTGTTTGGTGTACACAATGTATCTTTAACAAAGGGAAAAAAACTATATTTAACATATAGGACATCAATTTTGTTTCTAGCAAATAAATATATAATTTGATAAAGTCTCTTCGGATAGTCTTTTTTCCCCACTTCTTCCATTTTTTTTTCTCAAAAGGAGTTTACATTTTTTCAACATACCATTACATTTTAAAATACCAGAAGACTTTTTAACAGATGAAATTAGTGACAATATGAAATCTGAAGCATAACTGAATTCATCTCTTTTTTCTTTCAATAACAGATGGGTTTTCGAAGCCAGACTCAAATTCTAGACAGCAGATACAATGTGCAGCCATCCCCTCGATCTCAACAGAGGGCACAGTCTGCTAGAATCAGGCAGCAGACTCGCCAGTACAGATAGGCAGATCCTCATGCTCAAATTGTAATACTTTTTTGGCTCACTTTGTGACAGTCTGTTGAACATATAATAAAGTACTTAAGTTAATTTTTAACACATAGAAGAAGTACTTAAGTTAATCTTTACATATAGAAGAAGTACTTCCGTTAATGTTAAATAGTGATAGATTTTCTTTTATCAAGAGTAGCACAATTAAAACACATTTGATATGTCTTAATGCACTGGATAGAAGGGGGATATATGTCTAAAGGGGAATAATTTTGAATAATAATACTTTGTAGGTGATTTTTTTTTTCTTTTTATGAATGAACTATTTGTTCCTGTAGAGATGTTACTTATGATGTTCACCAAATATTTGGTGTGTTGCTTAGTAGTTTTACCATTTTTATAAACTTAGGATTTACTGTAACTATTTATTTAGATACATGTGTATTTAGAACCTGTCCATATCTGAATGCAGATCTTTATATTCCACATATGTGATACAATACCATAAGGTTCTATAGTCCTATTGTACAGGTTATATGAATGTCATCAGTTTATGTGACATCATGAAAGTGTTAGTTGGTCAGTGAGAATTTTACTGTCTCCAACTGATGTCTTTTATTGAAGAGGTGCTGAATGAAATCATTGCTACTAAAGTCTATTCTGTTAGTTAAAATTAAGCAATAGTTTGGCATTAATAGGAACCAAATCAGTTGCATATTTCCTGCTATAACAGGTCTTGAAATATGTTTAGCAAACAAATATAACTCATTAATTTAATGCAACACATAAGAAAATGAAAAAAATCTTCAAAGTTTATGGGCTTTTTTAAGAAAGTGTTTTAAAGAGGATACAATTGTTGTCTTTGAGAAATAATGACATGATTATTTATACTTTAAGTTTATTCAAGCTAGGAGCTTGCTGCAAATAATATTGTAACTTTAGCACAGATCTTTCTAATTATCATTTCCATGTTTTTTTTATTTTTGAAGTTCTGCAATATTTTTCAAATACATGATAATCCAGACTTTTTTTTTAAAGCACCAAGCAACTAGTCTATTCAATAATTCAGCTCTGTTATGTTTATCTGGTGATTCCTGTTACCGCCAGTTGTTTTACCGTCATGAGGAAAGCACAACAATATAATTGTACAAAACAAAACAAAAGGTTATTGTTAAATAATAATTACAGCATGCCTATTCAACAAAAAAGGCATTTCCTGTTACATATTGTCTCAATGTTTATTTATATATAAATAGAAAACATATATATATATATATATATATTTACTACATTTTGTATACAAACAAACGAATGTTGCATAAATATCTCCTTTCAATGAAAGCATTAATTATGCTTAATTGAGCAAGTATATACTTTTAATGATTCCTTTTAATTCTTTCAGTATAATAAATGAAGTAAATATATACATGTTTATCTTTTTTTTTTATTACTGTATACCTACTTTTGCACCCCCACCCTTCTCACTCCTGGTATACCCAGGGAAGCACATAGAGGTGAAACTTGTGTGCCTTAACAATTGTCTCTTTGTGCAAGCTGCCTACAATAGTAAGTAAATAAGTAAAGTTCCTTTCAGACCTTGTGGTCTATAGGGCAGATGATGTAAAGACAATAGACTGGCACAATTTTCTATCATGATTTTTTTTTCTCTAATATTTAACTACGTAGACATTATTTAATTTATATCTTTGTAAACATATTTATATTCTATAACATAAATTCAAAGCCAGTGATTCTGAAATATTTTCTTTTCGCGATATTTTTATCCAGTTTAAGCAGTGTGTTGACTTCATTTACCTGTATTGTACTATTCCGTCCACACAAACATTTTTGGTAAAAATTCCTTCCACAAAGCCCTTCTTTTTTCATATTCATTTGTTTATATTTTGTTGTTATATTGAACGTGTAACATTCCAAGTTATTTGTATTAATTGTAATATTTTTTTCAAAAAAGTATTTTTATTTGTTTCTATGAAAAACATCTGTGATATTTTATATTTATATTAGTTCCCTATTTAATCATATCTATAGCAAGTATGTCTTTTAAATGTTATGTCTCATTTCAAACAAAAAACAAAAAGTTTAAAATTTTCTGATTAATAAAGAAATAGAAAAATATAAAATATATTTCAGTGGAACAATTATATGGCTGTTAACTTTAAAATATTTTCTTTATTCTCTCACTAGAAAGTAAAAAAAAAAAATTAGTTTTATTTAAAGCAATACTTCAACAAACTAAAGCTGAAACAGGAATGAATGTTTTTATTGTTTAAATCTCAGGTAAATAAATTTATAGATCACATTTTTTGTTTGGCAAAGTTTTGGACAAAGTTATTTTTTCAAAGAAAAAAAATTATGTAAAAAGGCCTTTTCTGCTAATTATGGGGCTGATGGTTAACAAGGGTGTCATGTGGTCAGAACAGGGACAAACTGCCTTTTACTTTCCCCAATTAATGTCAGATACCCAGTAGAGTTGGATGGACTCTGGAAGGTCCTAAGAAATCCGAAATTCAAAATCCCAGACTTTAACGGGATTCAAACTGAGATTTTTAGTTTGGAAGCCAAGCATTTTGACATTCAGCCTTCAGGTACACCAATTTTAAAGAGAGAAGGTATAAAAAGAAAAAAATTTCATGCCTATAGTTCAAAGAATTCTATTTAATTAAATGTTCACTAATTATCTCAATATTAGATTACATTTTTTGACATGATTAAATTCTCTTGTTTAATCATCAACATTGTTTAACACTTTGGTGAAGGTCCAGTATTCTGTGTGAACTTTAGCCTCTAGGTAATGCTTATTGACATGTTGAAATACTGATTTTTGTAATTTGGTGAAATGATCAATGTTACAAATATATTAAGAGGATAGAATTTTTTTTTTTTTTTTTTTTTGTGTGGGGGGGGGGGGGGTAGGGAGATCCTTTGATTTTATTTATTTGATATTTCTTTATATTTAAAAATTACAGGATATTTCATTAAAACCAATTATCTTTTTTTTTTTGGGGGGGGGATTAGATCATCCACCATTTCATTCTTATTTTTTTTGTAATAGAAAATATGTTTTAATTGTTGTCACTATTTTATTAAACATTCATTAGATATGTTATCTTTTCCAAAGAGGCTTCAGAAATATTTTGCTCTTTACTTTAATACTGTAGACATTGAATTACTTAATAAGAACTTTATTAGTGGGCTAGGTCAGATACAGAATAAAAACACATTCAAAGCATCACTTTTGTTTGTCTTTTTACCATGTGTGATGACCACCTGACATAAATTAGAACAACCTGGCATTGATTAGAACTTTTAGTGGACTTGGTCAGTTACAGAATAAAAACTGATTCAAGTCATATTACTTTTGTTTGTTTTCTTACCATATGTGATGACCACCTGGCATATAGAGGTTTAAATAAAAGTGTTTACTCCTTTAGCTAAACCTAGAGCACCTATACCCCAACATGGCTTTGGGAGTCATGCCTGAGTAAAAAATCAAGAGCCCATGAACTTTTAGCATCTTGCAGAACACATTGTTACACCCCAGCAAAATATGGGAAGCCATTGAAAGCTAATCCTAAATTGTATCAGCACCTGCCATTCCTTTGGGCACATCTGCTGTTTGGAGAGGGAGGAACTGCTGTGTGGAGAGGGAGGAACTGCTGTGTGG
>JADKLZ010030272.1:0-10401 GCA_021533235.1 Biomphalaria straminea | reverse complement strand
TATGGTAGATGGAGTAGTATTGTAAAAGATATGTATGGTAGATGGAGTAGTATTGTAAAAGATATATATGGTAGATGGAGTAGATGTAAGTTTTCTGGGAAAAACATGAAATTAATATTGAACTAAAAATTTTACTTTTTGGACCTTCCCTTGTAAAAATAAAAATCACATGTTTGAGTGAATACATTTATGACTTTTTTTGTTATAAAAAGTGGCAAAATTTACTTTATTGATAAAAAGAAATTAACAAGAACAATTTACAGTAAATAACATTTGCTTTTCGCTTAGTTTTCCAACTGCATTCATCATTCAATGTAACTGATAGCAATAGGTTACATGTTATTAAATTTCATCTTTATATTTGGTAATCCTTAGGATTTGGACCGGCTAAGAATGCCACTGTTGCTAGGAATGGATCATCAGGATTTTTTCATCCTGCCCCAGCTGTCAACAGCCAGGCCAAATCTAGACCAGTCATGTTACAACAAGGAAGCTATTTAAAAAGGTAAGGTAAAACTGTGATACTCATACATTTATAGTACTGATAAGGTTTGATTTTATATTTCAAGTCATTACATTATTGATAATAGATAAGATTTGAAAGGGGATATATAGATAGATATAATTACATAGAAATATAAAGAGGGAGGACTAAAAAGTAAAGTAGCAATAATACATAAAAACACTGATCCCAACTTACAAATAAAAAAAAACACAACCTAATAATTAAAAATACTCAGACACAAAAAGGTAAAGTCACATTTCTTATTCCATATGCTAGGACTAATTTGTACAAGTGTTCCTTCTTCCCTGTCACCATAAGAACATTGATTCAGTTTAAGTCTCTAATTAACAAGCATGACTAGGTTAACACATGAATATGTATATGTGTAGCATGTTATTTTCTTTTTGACGGAACCTCTGTAATTTGTAAAATTAAGCTCTGTGTATATGCTTTCAAGCTTTCAACATTATAGCTTTAAAACAGGACCTTAAGCTTATAAACCTAGTACTCTAGCACCTTGTTCCTAATTTCTTCAAAGCAAATTAGTTTTAATTGTATATGTTTGTGGATTTAATTACATTGAACTTTATTTTTTTAAGATTTGGTCTTCTGAAACAACGGCGCACCAATTCAGCCAATGGTGTTGGCAGTGCTCAGACTCAGGTCAACCAAAGAGCCAACTCTGCCATGTACAACAGGCAGCCCACCATCCATCCCCTACAACCCACAGTTTCCAATGGGCAACCGCAACCACCTGATGGGCCTGTGCCAATAGCTTTAGCTTACAGGCCACAGGAAGCAGGTATGAAATACTTCTAATGAAAGATTGGGTTTGTTTTCTTACTCTTGAGCACTTGTTTTTTTTTTTGTTTTTTTTTTTGTTCTGCTTTTTCTGACAATTATTTTATTAAAATTATACTTTTAAAAATTATAAAAAATAGTTCAAAGCAAAATTTACTCCCATAAATAAATTTAGTTCACTTTATAAATAATACCAAGGCAACAATCAAAGAGCTTGAAGCACACTCATTTCTATTGATTTTTGTAAAGCACTCTTTCATGCTATAGTCTGTTCAGTGTGCTCTGGTTCAATCTGTTGGGGGAGAGGTTGGAGAAGATTTACATGTAGCATGTAGGGGACACAGGACCTCAGGTTCAGAAGCCAAGTACTTAACCATTCAACCACCTCGCCCCCCCCCCTTGCTCTAGAGCAGTGGTCTTCAATTTTTTTTGGCCTACCGCCCCCATATTGTAATTTTTCTTTTAAAAAATCTGCCAGCGCCCCTTTCTAAGAAAAACGCTTATTAAGACGCACTGGCGGACCCAAAACTTTAAAGGGGCGGGGATTTCTTTGTCTAAACCCTAACTCCAGGCAAACCCTAACTCCCAGCAAACCCTAACCCTAAGCATATTAGAGCTTTCAGAATATATTTAATAATTATTATAGAATGTTTAATGTTAGAATGTTAACATATACGAATGTTAAAAAAAGCAAAATTTCTCAACCTTTGCAAAACAAAAAAAAAGTCATGTTGTGGCCTTTCTCTTGACAGCTAGGGTGTCCTAGGGGAGCGATAGCATTTTTTTCTTTGCATTCTTCACTGCAGAACTGCATTTTTCTGACATCTACAGATCATTCATTATTCATCAGATTGAAAAATAAAGCTCTTTTTAAATAATGTTTTACTTGAAAAGTATTCTCATATGAATTTATAGTCCTTTACTACATTGCAAATACAACAGATTTGTTCTTTGCAAGGATAAGATATCCCACCTATTTAAACTAAGGATCGCCACTGAAAAAACCCCCACACAAAAAACGCCCATGTTGAGGTCTTTTTCTAGACAGATATGGGGTCTGAGAGCTTTCTCAGTGGGATCGGGGCAAAGCCCCGATGCCAAAAGCGTTTTCTTGCATCTTTCACTGCAGAAACGCATTCTAGTACTGCTCATTATTCATTCTATTAAAAATAGGACCTTTTGGATAATGTTTTTCTTGAAAAATATTCTAATATGAATTTACAGGTCCTTACTACATCGCAAATACAACCGATTTGTTCTTGAAAAGATAAGATACCCACTATATTTAGATCAAGACTTGGAAGACGGACACAAAAAAATGCATTCCAAAAATAATATTTTTTTAAAAAAGCTCATTTGTGAAGTGATATATTTTGTGCAATAGGAATAGTTGTAACTTTGTTTTGTTACAGAGCTATAATTCAAAGCTCTAAAAAATATTCAGAAGTGGGAGGAGAAATTAATTGAACCAATAAGTATCTATTCAAATTTATTTTTTTTTGCATTTTTAGGATTGACGTATAAATTGTGAGTTATTGTCCCAATTTTTTGTATAGAACAGAAAATTATCAGTATGAGTAAAGGTTGGAAAAAGATGACTAGAAAAATGACATTTAGGTTCAGAACTCATCTCAACTGTTACTCTTATAATGACAAATTTCATATGAATTCTATTTTTTCCAAAACTAAGTCTTACTTAAAATAACTAGGATAAATTCTTATGCAATTACATAAACTCTGTCGCCACATTTGACTTATCTGTTTTAAGATGTCATCTTTTCATCTGGAAATGTTAGAAGGTGGTAGCGTGAAAACATTAATCCTCTCTCCTTTTTATTGTTTCTGCTAATGATTGCATTCGGCACTAAAGAATAAAGGGTGGTGCGACTCTGAAAAAATTAATTTGTTGCAAGATCTTGGACACTAGATACCCTCAGATTACAACAAAAAAGTAAGAATTAAAAGCTAGAAAATGCGATTCCCGAACTCAATTTCTAACCTTGTTTCTGTTCTTAAATTAAAATTAAGAGAGCTAACTATAATAGTCTATATCTATTGTGCCAGCTTTAATTTTGAAGAATTTTAAAATTTAGTTTGTTTCGTTGTACCTTTAGTTTCTTCTTTCCCCCTTTATACCCAGCGCCCCTTTACTGCCCCTTTTTGTGCCCATCACCCCCCTACCGCCCCTTTGGCTCCCAGCGCCCCCTAAAATATTGAAAACGCCCACAAGGGGGCAATATCGCCCCCATTGAAGACCACTGCTCTAGAGCTAATACAATTGGTAGGCAGTGTGATGGAGTTATGGGTGCTATTTTTATGTTCAAGCACTTTCTTAAATGTGAAAGAGATATTCAAGAGGGTTAGTTACTGGATATACCTTTAAAAAGTTATGTTACATTTGCATTATGTAAGTTTACATCTGCCTCTTTCTTAAAAAGGGAATTAACTTTCTCAAAGATCTTTTACGTTTTCCGAGTTGTTAGTAATTTGATCTGGTTTTCATGTGCATGCATATTCATTTCCAAGTTTCTGAGAGTACAGCAGCTTTCCTGATGGCTGAGAGGCTGGCTAAACAATCTCTGACAGACAGTCACATACAACTTGCTATGGAGGATGCTAAAAGTAAGCAGGAGGCTTACAACAGGTCAAAGTTCATAGCTACCAAAGGAGGTGAGCATTACTTTCAGAAAATACTTATTGAATATAAAAGTAGTATAGCTATAAGCTATTCTCATAGTTCTGTGACAACCTCATATGTTTTCTTATAATTTATGTGGTTTTCATTATACATATTTGTTAGATTTTTTATATCCAAAGTTTACTTTTTAAGTTCAAAGTTATAGTGTTAGCTTATTGGTATGAATCTCTTTGCATAGAACAAAAGAACCATTACAAAAATAATAATGTCACTTTTTTTTTTCATCAATAATGTTTAAATACTGACACTTTAATATCATGCATTCAGAAATGATTTCAGTAGCTGGGCCTCATTTGTATAATGAATTTATTGATATTATAATCTAACTCTAGGTGGGCCTAGTGCATTGTCTATAGAGGAACAAAAGCTGATGGAATCTTTAGACAGGCTCAATGAAAAACTGCAAGGTAATAAAATATGTTCTGTTTATATAAAGTAGTTGTCAGTCAATTTTGTTTGTTTGATGAGTAGTATTGGTCTACGCAATTCATAATCTGCTATAAAAATACTTCAGGCAGGCTGGATGCCTTGCAGTGTTTCACAAAAAGTTACTTTATAAAAGAAGTAAACTAACAAGTGGAGATTATTTAATTTACATTTTAAAATATTTCTAACAGGATTAAAGAATGAAAGAAAAATTCAATTAGTTGTTATCTGGGGTACATGTTTTACCATCACCATATTCACCTATCCCTTAGTCCGTTGAAAAGTTGGGGCACCACACAAGATCTGTTGACCATTTTTCCTTTTGCCTTGGATAGAATTTCACTCAATGACATGTTTAGTGTTTTGTAAATACACTTTTATATTGTCTAACATGACATTTTCAAATTTATTTGTTTTAGTAATATGTTTGTTTCAATCAAATGTTTTATTATGAATTAAAATTTTATAGTTTTAGATTCTGGTAAAAACAGTGGAACAATCTATTATCATCAGCCTTTCCACCCACAAGTAAGTTATCTTTTTGTTTCTATATTAATCTTGACAAACTAGTTTCAAACACCTCAACAAACACAACTATTGTATTATTGTGATTAGTTGATCTTACTTACAACTCAGAACAACAAATATTTTTAGCAAGCTAGACTATTAGTTTTGTTTTCTCATTTGTTCATTCTTATAATAATGTTGGCACACACTCAACCTATTAAACCAAAATCTAAGAGAATATTGTGGGGAAATCAAAAAACAAAAAAAATGTCATATTGTTTTATTTATTATACTTTAAAAAAAAAAAAGATTTCAGTTTGCACATTCCTATTAATATTTGTTTTTTATTTGCTTGTTTTTTTAAAGAAGTTCTCTTAAAATGACACAATGTAAGCATTTCTAAAGAGAAATTGATTTTGTATTGTTTTTTTTTCTTTCTGTATTTTTAGATGTTTTATTGTTACTGTTTTTCTTGAATGTAGTAAAATAAAAACTAGTAAAACTTACAATATTTTTTTATTATGTTTGTAAATCTTATTTTAATTTTTTTTTTACTCTGAAGTCCATGGGGGGGGGGGATATAATGAAAATACATTGTAACAAAGTTTGATATAAAAACCAATTTTTTTTTTAGATAGCTTTAACATATTTTAAAACATCAAAAATTCTTGAAACAGTATGTAATATTCAAAACACTTTCTGTTGGGCTCACTTGTGGTCTTAATATGAATAGAATGAATCTCAACTTTGCTAGTAAATGTTTAATGTTGTTTTAAATGTTATTGTCTGATATATAATGGTGTTTATATTTGTTCACATTAAAAACACAAACTATATCATTGTGTCTCTAAGCATAAAGCCAACTCTGAACAATAGTTTTTTTTAATACCCTTAGCCATTGCAGAAACCAATTTTTTTTTCAATAGTAAAATATTATTTGCATTCCAGCTTTTCTCTACCATAAATGTTAAAATATTCATATTTCATTGAACTTGATGTAATTCTCTTTTAATGTTTGCTGTTAATAGCTTGAAGCATCTGCATGAATAATTTAGAGTAATATTAATGCAATTGTTTCCACAAAGCAGTTTTTTAGTATTTTGTAACTTTAATTCTAATTATCTCATTAATTGATTTTTTTTTAACATTTGGCCAAACAATTTCCTTATAGTAAAATTGAAACTAAATTTTGCCATTTTTTCTTCTTTTTTTATGTTAATTTTTTTTTTGACTTGAAATGCTGTTTGTCTTTCAGTTTTTAACTTTTTTCTATATGACATTTTAATATTACACCTTTTTTTTTTTAAATGGCAGATAAAAAAATATTTTATAATGATTCAAGTAATGCAATACTATATAATAGATCTACATGAACAGGCTGGAAATAATAATAATGTTGTTTGGTGTACACAATGTATCTTTAACAAAGGGAAAAAAACTATATTTAACATATAGGACATCAATTTTGTTTCTAGCAAATAAATATATAATTTGATAAAGTCTCTTCGGATAGTCTTTTTTCCCCACTTCTTCCATTTTTTTTTCTCAAAAGGAGTTTACATTTTTTCAACATACCATTACATTTTAAAATACCAGAAGACTTTTTAACAGATGAAATTAGTGACAATATGAAATCTGAAGCATAACTGAATTCATCTCTTTTTTCTTTCAATAACAGATGGGTTTTCGAAGCCAGACTCAAATTCTAGACAGCAGATACAATGTGCAGCCATCCCCTCGATCTCAACAGAGGGCACAGTCTGCTAGAATCAGGCAGCAGACTCGCCAGTACAGATAGGCAGATCCTCATGCTCAAATTGTAATACTTTTTTGGCTCACTTTGTGACAGTCTGTTGAACATATAATAAAGTACTTAAGTTAATTTTTAACACATAGAAGAAGTACTTAAGTTAATCTTTACATATAGAAGAAGTACTTCCGTTAATGTTAAATAGTGATAGATTTTCTTTTATCAAGAGTAGCACAATTAAAACACATTTGATATGTCTTAATGCACTGGATAGAAGGGGGATATATGTCTAAAGGGGAATAATTTTGAATAATAATACTTTGTAGGTGATTTTTTTTTCTTTTTATGAATGAACTATTTGTTCCTGTAGAGATGTTACTTATGATGTTCACCAAATATTTGGTGTGTTGCTTAGTAGTTTTACCATTTTTATAAACTTAGGATTTACTGTAACTATTTATTTAGATAGATGTGTATTTAGAACCTGTCCATATCTGAAAGCAGATCTTTATATTCCACATATGTGATACAATACCATAAGGTTCTATAGTCCTATTGTACAGGTTAAATGAATGTCATCAGTTTATGTGACATCATGAAAGTGTTAGTTGGTCAGTGAGAATTTTACTGTCTCCAACTGATGTCTTTTATTGAAGATGTGCTGAATGAAAACATTGCTACTAAAGTCTATTCTGTTAGTTAAAATTAAGCAATAGTTTGGCATTATTAGGAACCAAATCAGTTGCATATTTCCTGCTATAACAGGTCTTGAAATATGTTTAGCAAACAAACATAACTCATTAATTTAATGCAACACATAAGAAAATGAAAAAAATCTTCAAAGTTTATGGGCTTTTTTAAGAAAGTGTTTTAAAGACGATACAATTTTTGTCTTTGAGAAATAATGACATGATTATTTATACTTGAAGTTTATTCAAGCTAGGAGCTTGCTGCAAATAATATTGTAACTTTGTAGCACTGATCTTTCTAATTATCATTTCCATGTTTTTTTTATTTTTGAAGTTCTGCAATTTTTCTCAAATACATGATAATCCAGACTTTTTTATAAAGCACCAAGCAACTAGTCTATTCAATAATTCAGCTCTGTTATGTTTATCTGGTGATTCCTGTTACCGCCAGTTGTTTTACCGTCATGAGGAAAGCACAACAATATAATTGTACAAAACAAAACAAAAGGTTATTGTTAAATAATAATTACAGCATGCCTATTCAACAAAAAAGGCATTTCCTGTTACATATTGTCTCAATGTTTATTTATATATAAATAGAAAACATATATATATATATATATATATTTACTACATTTTGTATACAAACAAACGAATGTTGCATAAATATCTCCTTTCAATGAAAGCATTAATTATGCTTAATTGAGCAAGTATATACTTTTAATGATTCCTTTTAATTCTTTCAGTATAATAAATGAAGTAAATATATACATGTTTATCTTTTTTTTTTTTACTGTAAACCTACTTTTGCACCCCCACCCTTCTCACTCCTGGTATACCCAGGGAAGCACATAGAGGTGAAACTTGTGTGCCTTAACAATTGTCTCTTTGTGCAAGCTGCCTACAATAGTAAGTAAATAAGTAAAGTTCCTTTCAGACCTTGTGGTCTATAGGGCAGATGATGTAAAGACAATAGACTGGCACAATTTTCTATCATGATTTTTTTTTCTCTAATATTTAACTACGTAGACATTATTTAATTTATATCTTTGTAAACATATTTATATTCTATAACATAAATTCAAAGCCAGTGATTCTGAAATATTTTCTTTTCACGATATTTTTATCCAGTTTAAGCAGTGTGTTGACTTCATTTACCTGTATTGTATTATTCCGTCCACACAAACAATTTCTGGTAAAAATTCCTTCCACAAAGCCCTTCTTTTTTCATATTCATTTGTTTATATTTTGTTGTTATATTGAATGTGTAACATTCCAAGTTATTTGTATTAATTGTAATATTTTTTTCAAAAAGTATTTTTATTTGCTTCTATGAAAAACATCTGTGATATTTTGTATTTATATTAGTTCCCTATTTAATCATATCTATAGCAAGTATGTCTTTTAAATGTTATGTCTCATTTCAAACAAAAAAGTTACAAATTTTCTGATTAATAGAGAAATAGAAAAATATAAAATATATTTCAGTGGAACAATTATATGGCTGTTAACTTTAAAATATTTTCTTTATTCTCTCACTAGAAAGTAAAAAAAAAAAATTAGTTTTATTTAAAGCAATACTTCAACAAACTAAAGCTGAAACAGGAATGAATGTTTTTATTGTTTAAATCTCAGGTAAATAAATTTATAGATCACATTTTTTGTTTGGCAAAGTTTTGGACAAAGTTATTTTTTCAAAGAAAAAAAATTATGTAAAAAGGCCTTTTCTGCTAATTATGGGGCTGATGGTTAACAAGGGTGTCATGTGGTCAGAACAGGGACAAACTGCCTTTTACTTTCCCCAATTAATGTCAGATACCCAGTAGAGTTGGATGGACTCTGGAAGGTCCTAAGAAATCCGAAATTCAAAATCCCAGACTTTAACGGGATTCAAACTGAGATTTTTAGTTTGGAAGCCAAGCATTTTGACATTCAGCCTTCAGGTACACCAATTTTAAAGAGAGAAGGTATAAAAAGAAAAAAAATTTCATGCCTATAGTTCAAAGAATTCTATTTAATTAAATGTTCACTAATTATCTCAATATTAGATTACATTTTTTGACATGATTAAATTCTCTTGTTTAATCATCAACATTGTTTAACACTTTGGTGAAGGTCCAGTATTCTGTGTGAACTTTAGCCTCTAGGTAATGCTTATTGACATGTTGAAATACTGATTTTTGTATTTTGGTGAAATGATCAATGTTACAAATATAAAAATGTACTCATATTTTTTTTTTTTTCTTATTTTTTTTGGGGGGGGGGGGGGTAGGGAGATCCTTTGATTTTATTTATTTGATATTTCTTTATATTTAAAAATTACAGGATATTTCATTAAAACCAATTATCTTTTTTTTTTTGGGGGGGGGATTAGATCATCCACCATTTCATTCTTATTTTTTTTGTAATAGAAAATATGTTTTAATTGTTGTCACTATTTTATTAAACATTCATTAGATATGTTATCTTTTCCAAAGAGGCTTCAGAAATATTTTGCTCTTTACTTTAATACTGTAGACATTGAATTACTTAATAAGTACTTTATTAGTGGGCTAGGTGAGATACAGAATAAAAACACATTCAAAGCATCACTTTTGTTTGTCTTTTTACCATGTGTGATGACCACCTGACATAAATTAGAACAACCTGGCATTGATTAGAACTTTATTAGTGGACTTGGTCAGTTACAGAATAAAAACTGATTCAAGTCATATTACTTTTGTTTGTTTTCTTACCATATGTGATGACCACCTGGCATATAGAGGTTTAAATAAAAGTGTTTACTCCTTTAGCTAAACCTAGAGCAGCTATACCCCAACATGGCTTTGGGAGTCATGCCTGAGTAAAAAATCAAGAGCCCATGAACTTTTAGCATCTTGCAGAACACATTGTTACACCCCAGCAAAATATGGGAAGCCATTGAAAGCTAATCCTAAATTGTATCAGCACCTGCCATTCCTTTGGGCACATCTGCTGTTTGGAGAGGGAGGAACTGCTGTGTGGAGAGGGAGGAACTGCTGTGTGG
>JADKLZ010030265.1:0-17680 GCA_021533235.1 Biomphalaria straminea | reverse complement strand
ATTGACATCTTCACTTGAGTTGGATTAGACGTAGATCTAGGTCCAGACTCGTCGTTTCTTTTTCCCTTAAGACGTCGACTTTCTACTGCGTGACAATTATCTACGACAACAGATGGCGCTCGTTCAACTGATAACATTCTCTAAATTCTTGATCGCCTGCTACAAGTTGTGTGAAACGTCAAACCCAACAGAGTTACAGTTCATTGTATTCCCATCCTTTGTAAGAATGTTTCCTTGTAACGTAATGTAAACGATTTAAAAGATGTCGAAGTCTGTCCATATTCTAGTTCATTTAAATAAATAAAGATGGTAACTTTTCTTTTTTCATTCATTTGAAGACAGTGTTATCTTTAAGTCTCACAGATTTGAATGTAGAGTAAGATAATAGTTCTATCTGTTATAGAATTTAAAAGAGAGTCATTACTATTAGATTTTAATATAGAATTTCCAATTATAGATTTTAAAAAGAGAGTTCTCTAAAAGATATTTATGAGAGTTATCCCCATAGACATGGTTATCACTAATAGATTTTAACTCTTTCTCTCCGCTATTATTTTCCACGTTTCGAAGGAATTCTTCATTTTGCTCATTACTATTTCACTACCCTGTTATAATTGGGCTTCAATGGCTTTGTTGTTTGTTATCAGAAAATGTTGTATTTGGTATAGAATCAAACGGAAAAGGCATGCTCTTTTAAAAAACAAAAAGTCAAGTTTATAAAATAAAACTTTAATTAATTTAATGAGGTCAAATCAACGATGGTATCGTCGATTAGAAAGATAGAGTTAATAAAGAGCTATCTCTCAGATTTTGTTTTGATTGTATCTCTCAAAGACATGTAATTGAGCCTTGTCTCCCTCATTCCTTGCCCATTTAGGCTTAACAATAACAATATGCCGAGGTGCAGTCGCGGAAAGATAAAGCAGACGATCCGTGGTTAGGTGTGAGGCCTGATGAAACGCGAGACTTGCTATAAATTCTTCTTTCCCTCCATCAAGCATATCTTTTCCCCTTGCTGTCCTCGTAGTCAATTTATATAGTGTGTGGTAGCTTTCATGATAACTTAATGCTTTAATATCTGCAGTGGTCGGAGCCTGTATCCTCCTGTGTTACATTTTAATTTTTTTTTGTATGTAAATAATGACAAACAAAGCAAGAAAAATATTCTTTCAGTGTAATGTATATAATAATATGTATAAAACATGCAGGCATGTTTCTGAAGAACTATGTTTTGGAAGATGTCTTTACAAAACATATACAAAGATTCATAAAGGCACCCATCCAACCACAGTTACGTCAGAGCTGGACGAAGTGGTCGGCTATTCTTCATTAAAGATTGAACAGAAAGATTTAGTCCACTCAGTGGCGTAGCTATTGTAAATGATGCCATTTGCGGCTTTCACCTACTGCAAATGGCTAGCTACCCTCTGATTCAACTTTCCTTCAGGGTGTTTCAAGGTCATTCGTCTACAGCAAGAAGAACCTAGAAGCGTCATTCGTAACGCGCTGGTATGCAGGTTGTGTGTATGTGTTTCGTTTGTGACTGCATTTCGTGTTTGTAATCAAAGTGAGTTTGTATGGACCAGCCATTATCTTATCTTATCTTATTAATATAAACGTTAAATAAAAAAATACTTTCTAATCACAGGAAATACTCACCACAACTTTAATTGAAATTTACAACAATAACGATACATGGTTATATTTTAAAGACTGTGACTGTCTTGTAACGTGAGGTTAGTACGATTCCATACCTGCAGACGACAAGCCTGATGACACAATCACCTTCTTTTGTGACTTTTAATTCATTATTTGTTTCACAAAATACAATCACATTTTCATTTATTTTTTTTTTGCAAGAGAATCGCGACCTTTTTGTCGAAAGTACAAATATGCATTGGCCATCTCTTTTTTTTATATTATGATACCCATCCTTTGACCGTAATTCCTATATTGTATGAAAAATAAGCATTTATTGGATTTGTTTGTGACATGAGAAACTAAAAGAAAGCAAGAGAGAAATGTAGAGCGTTAGAGGGATAGATAGAGACAGAGATAGATCAACTTCTTTGTCAGTGTAGTCAGCAAATGTAGAGAGTTAGAGAGATAGAGACAGAGATAGATCAACTTCTTTGTCAGTGTAGTCAGCAACTTAATATAACATTGCCTGCCATTTATTTGTTTTCACTGTTTGTAACGTGGATTTATTTATTTTTTTTTGCCGTGGTCAGTCTTTTGAGTCGCCAGTCCACTTGTAGACAGACCACTGCTCTCTGGTGGTCAAGTGTCCACCTGGAAAATAAGACAGGGAAACGGTTTTCAAAACCTTGGATTCAAACCCCCCCGAACATCGGTGTCACGTTTTGATTTGCACATCTCCTGGCCACTACCGTCAGTCTTAAAAGAAATACCTTTCTACTGAAGTCTTTTTTTTTATTCTGTAAGATAAAATCAGGTAAAAAAAAAAACAACAAACAGAATTTATAAAACTACGTCTCCATTCTGCTGTCGTATATTTTAATCTGAGTCTGCCATCTTCTGTTCCAAAGGACATTAACTCTGGACAATGCATATAATCTTATTTGATTCCTTGGAGGCCCACAAGGGATTTTCTTAGACATCTTGTCCACTGGAGTGCTCTGCCCCTGTCAGCGCTCTTCAATGCAAGAAGTTCTTATCGTACCTATAATTTGAACCTAAGGGTCACAACCTGTGGTCAACCCCTGCCATTTTTGCTGTTTGGTATTGTTTTTTTCGACCACTGGAAATGTGATCTCTGACCAGCAGGGGGGTGCACTATAGTTCCCCCGCAGCCCTTCCCGTCCTATAACTAACCAGAGTTTGAATACGGCGCGTTTCGCCAAATGAGCAGCCAAGCGACACACGATATGGTCTTCTTATCATGGTGAGTTCTGTCCCTTTTTTTTCGCCCTTCTCTTCTCCAAGACCTCTGTCTTTCTCTTATGTTTGATATGGTCAATTCTTTGTTCTGGACTCTACCATTGTAGTATCAGGTGCATCTGACCGCTGCTTTTTACTCCTTCGCTCCCCCACCCCTTATTTTATTTTTGTTCGTCCTTCTCACGTCCCTGATAGACAAAGGTCCGAGTAAGGTGGAACTTAATCTACGACATCCTTGGGTTAAATGGGTTGTAAAGAAAACAGTAAATTGGGAGTTGTTAGAAGCGGTGAGAACATTTCTTTCGTCTTCTTCCCGAGACACTCTCCATAAACACCCCCCCCCTGTGGGGAGGGGGGGGGGCGGGGGGGCCCACCCCCTACCAATTTTCTTTATAACAGTCCTCATATAAAAAGTTCAAAAAGCACTTTTTATATTTTTATATATATATTTTTTTTACTAATTTTTCTTTCCTTCCACAATTTCTCTTTTATCCCACTGTGTTGTTTTTTTTTAATCCGATGTCTCGTAAATACTTTTAAGAACCTGGGTTTTTCAAAGTAAAATTGTGACGAATGGGCAATATACATCAGATTTATTAGCCGCAATGAATGGGTTTACCTGGGTATTTTTTTTCTCTAACATCTCACGGTGTCTGATCTAATAGCTTTCTACATTTTCTTTGTCTATTTTGGGAAATATGAATACATCTTTTTACACTTGTTTAATAAGCTTTATTTTATAAGAGATATTCATCTGCTATTAGCATCTCCGAAAGTGAAAGCGGATCTGGTTGTGTTAGGCCCCCCACGTGACTATATTACACGTGTATTTTATCTGTTAGCAGCAGACTGTTAGTATGGTATTGTGATACGTCTATTACGTAAGTGACTATGGATCAGCTCATAGAAATGAAAGCCTGGGCATTTGCAAAGATGGGAAAACAGAAAGCTGTCTTACTGTCTTCAGAGATTCACTGCGATGTTTATGAGTCTTGCTTTCGGATCTGATGATTAAAGGCAGAGTGCACATTTGACGTGTGTACGTGGTTCTACCTTGCATCAGGGCCGACCTTATGTGATAATGACGCCCTAGGCGAAGCTAATAGGAGGGCTCTATGAAAGAGTTAAGGAGGGGGGGGGGGCTTTAGGCGAAGCGAGTAGGGTGGCTCAGTATGAAACAGAAAAGCCAAAAATTAAGACCGAAAAATAAAAAAAAAACATTCTGAATAGTGACCATAGCACGAATGTACTTCATGGACGATTCATGGTCACCAGACTAGAAATAACGTTTCAACATTTCACTAAAAAGGAAGAAGCAGTGGTATACTAAGGTATGTAGTCTAACAAGTAGATCTAAACATTCGTCAATAAACCTTTAATTATAGTAGAGACTTAGAGCTAGGCTAGTAGACATAGGGCCATATTGTTCTGCTAGGTTTGAGAATTGATCCAGGTTTCGTTGTTTTTTTTTTCTTTAAAAAAAATAACTTTGAGTCCTGTGCAAGGCCCCCCACCACCAATCATAGTCCCTAAACGACTGCCTAGTTTGCCTTTGACTGAAGCCGGCCCTGCTTTGATCTACACATTTTGTCACACCCAAAACAGACAAATTTGTTATCAGCCAGTGATTTCGGTATCAATGTCTGTCTTAGACATAAGTTGTCCTTTTTTGTCTCAAATGTGTCAAATGCATGCACGTTTAAAGAGCAGATCGTATACAATTATCGAATATCTTTACAAGTTCGACAATTAGAAATATTAGCGAAGGATGCATTGTGATGCCAACTTAGTCTCTTTGATGCCTTCACATCAATGTCATTGCCAAAACAGTATTGAAGTCTATTTCTAGAATTGGGGAAGCAAGATTTTTGTGGTGAGGGGGTGATTGGTTCGATGAAGGTCCCCGAGGGTGACAGGCACAAGTCCCCCCCCTTTCCACCACAAAATACCCACAATGCTGACAATGACACGGCCCAACCACTGACTCACTTGACTCCCATTGTCGGCCCTGCGGTCACATTGGCGTCAGGCCAGCGCGCACTCAGCACGTGGCTTGGGCTCGAGACTTGATGATATGATAACTGCTGATAAGACATCAAAGGGTTCCTGGGTCACACAAAGACTATTGGGCCGCGCCAAATGTCCCCAACGGTAAACTTTGAGTGCTGGTAAAGCCGCCATTTAAAGTTGATGTAGTACCTCCCCCCATCCCGTTTCTCTATATCCACCGCCTCTGTCTCACGTATGGGTACTTTTTAATTTTATTTATTTATTATATTTCTTCACTTTGACTTTAGAAATCTGTATTCAATGCCTCAAGTACCTGTGTGACGATTGGTTAAGTTAGTAAGTAAAAGTCAAGTTCCCCTTTCAGACCTTGTGGTCTATAGGTTAGATGATGTAAAGTCATCTGATTCTCTGGCCTACGGTTAACGAGGGTGTCATGTGGCCAGTACAACGACCAACCGCCTTTACTTTTCCCCAACTAAATCAGGTACCCATTAGAGCTGGGTGAACTAAGAGACGCCCAAAGATCCCGAAATTAAAAATCACAGTCTTCACTAGGATTCGAGCCCGGACCCCTGGTTCAGAAGCCAAGCACTTTACCGTTCGGCCACCGCGCCTCCGACGATTCGTTAGGTTATTAGAATGTTTCAGCGTAGAAAATATTAAACTGTTTCTAATCAAACCATTGACATCAATAGAAACATACAAGTAGATCTGGCTTACATCCAAAATGTAGGTACTTCATTAAACCAAAGCGATGAGGTTTTCTAAGTTCGTATCCCGAGGAAGACTGGAATTTCGAACTTCGGGATTTTAAGAACACCTCTGAGTCCAGTCAACTCTAACTGACAGGCTTTGATGGAGTAAAGGTATTTGGTGGTAATGTAGACTAGTTTCAATTCTAGAGAACTGTGGACCATAGAAACACAGATGTGCTTTATATTATCTGCCTCATAGATGGTCAGTTTCTTCAGGGGTACGTCAACCTACTTTTTTTTTTACTTTAAGACCAAAGTAGTGAAGTACATAAACAAAAAGATTCCAGCATTTTTAGTTTTTCTCTGAAGTCCTCCTTTAACGTGAGTTACATCCATTCAATAACTAGAGACCATTGCAGAAGTTTGTTAAAAGCAACAAAACTAAAAATTAGTGCCCCTGCTTTCAAGGCCCCCACTCCCCCCAAAATAAAAAATTATCCTAGAGAGTTTGCTATAAATGATTTTAAGTTAGAGACTTGTTATTATTGTTATTATGGAGGCAAAAAAGTGATATTTACATATTATAAGGCGATATATGAAGCTTGGAGAAATACGTAAGAAGACATGGAAGAACGGAAGAGTATTGAAAACAAAAAGACAATATCAACAATAGCAAGGATACAGAATTGAAAGATTGAGGATTGTCAACTAGATAACCATGACAAGAATTACTTTGTACTTTAAGAGGAAGAGTTTAGAGATTTGATCCTGCAGTGCTAAAAGAGCAAAGAGTAAACTTTTCACAATTCATAGTGTTGTGAATGTGCTTATTTGGTTGTCGCCCCTTAGTGTTTGTTTACATTTGTCAGCCTGTGTACTGACCTTATTTCGTATTGTGATCTCTACTGTGTCTAGTTGTTTGTCATTCAGTGAAATAAAGCTTTGAATGTTAACATGGTATTGTTATTATTAAGTACAACACACAGCTTATGATTACTTCCGTATTCTGCACACCGGAAACATCAACAAGTTAATAATCCATGGATTACATTTCCCCCTCCTCCCCCCCCCCAAAAAAAAAAAAAAACAAACAAACATTGAATATTCTTCTTTTCTTGTACTAAATGAATAAACGGAAAGCCATGTCGTAGGTAGCCTATATACCCCATATAACGTTTGCCTTTGAATAATAATTTTGAGTTTCCTGTGAGGCAGAAAACATTTTTAGTTATGTTCTCAAATTAAAATAATTTAAAATAAAGTAAAAAAAAAGTTTATCACTAGGTTAAAGATTCCTGTCTCTGCGAATCTTGTTTAGTAACTTTTTTTAAGCATATGCTCCAGATTTGAGTTTTGCAATATTTTTGTCCCCTACACTCTAGTCGCAACGCTCACTTGTGAGGTTAACTCTATTACATCTACTAGTCTAAATATATATATATATATATATAATTTTTATGCAAGTTTTTATCCAAGAAAAATAAAAGCAGAATTGTTTTAAATGTCCTCTATTGTTGTAAAATAATTTTGATTGCCCAAATATTTATTTGCCATGTCTCGTAAAACGTAAGAGGTGACAACGATTGGGGACGTTCTCCTTAGTAATTAGAGACTTTCACGACAGACTGTACAAAGACACTTAATTGAAAGTCATCGCTGCCAACTATACATAAACAAAGGAGCTCAAGAAATGTAATCATACAGTGCTACATCTTGACAAGCATCTTCAAACATCAGCACAAAACACTTAATAAGTTTGGCAGTTCACGCCATTTCAAAAGATTCCTGGTTGAGGGATTCTGATAAGGACTTTTTAAAAATAAATATCCACTTTAACGGAACAAAAAAAAACTGTGAAGATGATATGAGTTGGTCAGCAGGTGGAGGTCTCGCAAGGTTAGTCAAAGGAAAGATTTGCTTAACGACGTGCGTGTGTGCGCGCGTGTGTTTGTTAATATCTACGGCCAAGACCAAATATAGGAATTAACTCAAAGTTTGGACAAACACATAGACCACGGCCGCGGGGCGCCGCGCGAGAGTACTTTATGAGTAAGAAGCAGATGGCCAGATAGCGATCGCTGCGCTGTCTCCAAACTTAAAGAACACATGAACATAAGAATGTTTAGTTAGTAACCACACAACTTAAAAAAAAAATGCCACACAACTTTTTATAAAAAATAATGCCACAAAATTTTCTTTTTTAAATAAAACCACACATTTTTTTTGCGTGCTTATTTTTTTTAATTAGACAGGAGTTAACGGAAAAGGGGGGGGGGCGGCATTCAAATTTGTATTTGATCAATTCATCAGATGTGACGCTAAAAATAGATTGATTTAATTAATGAGAAGACGGAGAAATAAGGTCATGTCCACATGTCTAAGATTACAGTTTGGAAAACAGGTCCACGAGGTCAAGCGGACGGCAGTTGACGACTTAGGAACAAATGAATAAGGACAAGGGCCGGCAAGAAACAAAACGAGGCTAACAAAAGGGCTCGGCTCACTTCCAAACGACAGGAGGAAGCAACTGCTTCACGACTTTTTTTTTAAAAAAAGCATTCTCTCCCCCCTCTGGCTAAACAAGTTCCGGGACCTGACCTGACGACATTATTAAAACTCCATTTTCCCTCCAAACTTTCATATCTTGTTGAAAAAACAACCAATCGTTAGAGAGATTTGGGCATGGCATTGCGACGTTCATCGCGAGTTTAAATACCTTTAAAAAAAAAAAAAGTTTTCTATGCGTAACTCTCCAATAGCCAAAGGGGGGAGTTGGCTGTCCCTCCCCTACCCCTCCACAGCCGCGCGTGCCACATTGACAAACACTTGGGCAACTGGGAAGCAGCCGACTCGCCATTGTTTAAATTTGAACCTGGAGAAAGTGGTGACGACAAAAAAAAAAAAAAAAAAAAGCTCGCGGATTTGAATAAGGACATACTGCATCCGCTTCTCTGGCATTTGTGACCTTTCGATGTTTTTTTTTGGGAGGGAAGAGGAGGTCTTCGAATTTTTTTTTTAAACTAGCTTTTTTTTTTTTGACTCCATTACTTCCCCATGCTTTTATGGAGCCTCTGTATTAAGCTCGTGATTTTGTTAGGAGCTGTTAAACGAGCGCGGAGGAGGGGGCGGAGGACGCTTTGTCACAGCGTGACCTCAAGACATGCTCGATTGTCATCAGCCAAGAAGGGGGACAAAACGTCGACAAAACAAAAATAAGGGGGGGGGCAGAGGACTGGGGGGTGACGTGAAGCGCCCTTAAATTGTAATCTGGTTGCCCTATTGTTTGTCCCTCACGGGTGTAGTTGATGACCTAACGTTAAACCTGGCGCCCCTGTACAGATGTGGACAGGAAGGAATGTTAGAGGGGCAGGAGAAGAAGGAAGAGGCTAATTGCCGTCGGAATTACAGGAAAATGGAGAGAGTATAATTCACATTGAAAAGAGGGGACTTTGAAGAGGGAGCCGGGAGACATCGGCGGCCTCGATGAACATTGGAGATACGCCGCTGGGTTAATTTGTGTCATCTTCTCACTCCATTAGGCTTACGACACGCGTACGATACCAGGGGCGGCACAAAAAGGGGTGGAGGGAGATGGTTAAATAGGTCCTAAATATGAAATGAATGGGTTGATAAGCATTAGAAGTCCATGCTAGCTTGCATGTTCAATTACAGTCTAACCTGTCATCTTTGATCTAGGAACACAGTTAATTTCTTAAATAGAATTAAATATTTGTAACGAACTGTTCGGGGGGTGGGGTGTTTCAGACATCTAGTCCAACTAAACCCTGTAGCTCCAGACATTTAGTTTAATCAACCAGGTTGTTATATGGCTACCTATGTCTTGGAACACAGTGGATGCGCCCAGATGAGTCACTGGCTTGGTATTGTCTTTAGGTGGGGCAGAATCTGATGTGACTTATCAAGCCAATTCTGGAGCGGCATGGATTGCCACAGTTCATGCATGTATATGCACATGTGCTAGGGCTGGCTGACAGGGCATCTTTCTTTTTCTTTCTCTTGAGTGATACAGCCTTGTTTCTTTTGCTCTCGTCAAAGTACGTACCAGCACCTACAGTCTGTCTCCATGCTGTCCTCCCACATACTTTGGTTGATGCCCTTGGTTCTCGTGTCTCGCTTGCAGACATTTCTGTAGGTTTTCTTGGGCCTTTCCGGTTTTGGACTATCTCCAGCCACATACTTTGGTCGATGCCCGTGGTTCTCATGTCTCGCTAGCAGACATCTCAGTAGGTTAGTCTTGGGCGGCCCTTGGGCCTGACTCCCTCCGCAAGCTCGGCGTAAAGAATGTCTTTATGGATTCTTCCATCTG
This sequence comes from Biomphalaria straminea, assembly GCA_021533235.1. Classification (NCBI taxonomy): domain Eukaryota; kingdom Metazoa; phylum Mollusca; class Gastropoda; family Planorbidae; genus Biomphalaria; species Biomphalaria straminea. The sequence continues at coordinate 7,747 of JADKLZ010030265.1, read as the reverse complement.
GCACGTGAGTGACAAGTCCGAGACATCGTAGTCTTCTCTGTGTAAGAAGAGCATAGATGTTGTGCACATTGTCCTGTTTCAAAATTTCTTGGTTAGAGACATGATCTCCGGGAGATGCACAGTTTGCATCGCATGATCGCAGGCAGCTTAAGTGGAAGCTATTTCATCTATGCTGTGTACTCTCCTTTCAGAAATGCTTCGATATATATAATCATCTAATCATTTCTCTTGTGCCTTTAGATTGAGCAACATGGGAATTTAAAGCTGTGTACAGGGCCGATTTTAGGTCATTGCAGCCTATGCGGCCGCAGGGAGCCCCACACTTTCATAGGCCCCGCGCGAATTCTATGTGTAAATTATTAAAATAAAATCTCCTTAAATTATTAAAATATTCTGAAAACTGATGCATATCTGCTTAAAAACAGACAAAATTGTTATTTCTGGCCGCCATTCAATAGGAAAGCGACTATCCAGATTATCCTGATAGCAATTAAAGAAAAAACCGTCATTATCTGCTTTAATAAACTTTAATAAAAGTGGCGAATGTTAACCAAAACAAGAAGTTCAAATTCCTAATTTACTTTAATAGTGGCGGGCATACAAATAATGATCTAAATCTATCTCGATCTCTTTAAAAAAAAGTGATATGTTGCTAGTAAATCTAAAATGCATATCTGAATTTATTTTGAAATACAAAATCTTAATTTTTACCTATTATCCTTATCACAACCTAGAAAAGGCCCGCGCTTATCCGTTTCGCATAGGGCCCCGCAATCCGTAGTTCATTTTTGTTCCTTAAAAAGAAGTTTGATTAAGTTGTATTAAAGTTGTGTATTAATATTATAATACATCTACAACTTACATGCGTCAAAGACCATAGACGTGTTCATCAGCTATCTCTTTAATTAAAAAAAAAAGAAAAATAGTACATTTGCTATATAGAACTCATTTAATTAATTATGATCAACTGATCGGTTATTTTTAGCGCCCTCCAAAGGGGAAATGATGCTATTAGTTTTGTGTTGTCTTTCCGTCCGTCGGTCACGTTTAGATCTCGTAAACAAAAAGAAGATATTGAAAATCCGACATCATGATATTTTAAACCTTTCAATGTTCTAGGCAACGGTTACATTTTTTTTAAAATTAAAATACACCATCTTTACAACTATTCACTATTAATAGTACCAAATACGGGATGCTATTAGTAAGAGGAGAGAAAAATATATATAATATATATGTATGTAATTGAAAAGTACTTTGAAACAACAATTTACAAATAATGTCTCATATAATCTTGTGAACTGCAGTGTAATGTCTGATAAATTGAGAAACCTAACTAAAGGATTTTTTTTTTTTTTTTTACGGAAATGTTTTTTCTCGAGACTTTGAATAAGAGAATGACCCTTTACAAAACAGATTAATTAGATAATAATTAAATGACATCAGTTAGGCCAGGACAGTCTATTTCCCGACATACGGTTTCACCTATCCCTTGGTCTGCTGAACCGTTGGGGCATCACACAGGATCTGTCAACCTTCTTTCTCCATGCGTCTCTGTCATTTGCCTTTGATAGAATTTCATTAAGATATTCTTTCTTAAAAACTCCGCCTGGGTACACCTTATAGGGGTATCTTGCCGGTCCCAAGCCCGGGTAAAGGAGGAGGGGTGATCGTAAGGCTAGCAACCTCACATCACTAAACTATTGCTACAGAAACCGTAAACACACCAAACCAACTAGAACTTGGCCAGGAAGGTTCCTCTATGGAAGAGTTTATGACGTGTACTAGTGAAAGCCGTCTGGAAGCTAGCACACCGACAAACCTTCTGACGACCAAGACCTCAACCAGGATAGGGACCTGGAACATCAGAACCCTATACGATAGAGGAAAGTAGGCAGACCCAAGCAAACCTGGAAGAGGTCAGTCATCAGTGAAGCTGAGGGTACTGGAATGACATGGGAGCAGATGAAGAAAGCTGCTCAGAACCGAGTTCGGTGGAGAGGTGTGGTTGCGGCCCTATGCTCCCCTGGGAGTACACAGGATTAAGTAAGTAAGTAAGTAATTCTTTCTTAAAATATTGAAACCTGCTTTTTTTTTACCCCCCGGGGGGGGGGGGGCGATTTTGAGTTTGTATTTCTACACAAACTTTCTTTGTAACCTTGTTTTTTCATTGATTCGTGTGTTTGTCACCGACATTGAATATTTGTACAAAGCTTCAACTTCATCCGTGAATGGGAAGTGGGAGAAATACACATAGACAGACAGAGAGACAGACAGAGAGACAGATAGAGAGACAGACAGAGAGACAGACAGAGAGACAGACAGAGAGACAGATGGATTTAGTTAATATAAGCTTGGTAATAATTTTCAAACAAAGTGTACAGAGAAGTATTTCTCCAATTATTTGAGGCTTCAATATTCAAGTAGGCCTATGCTTAAACATTATGGACATCCCATTAAAGTCTTACAATTTACAAAAGATAAATAAATAGATTTAACACACTTAACTCCACTCGCAGTGAGCAGCTATTGGACGACGGATGACTGACCGAACACGAAAAAAAATCCAAGGCTATATCAATTCGCACGAACGACCAAAGAAGAAACAAGCGATGTGTAGAGCGTAATAAAACATTTTTCTTTAAACAATTGTCAGGAAGATACGATCAGATAAAATACCATTAGACAAAAATAGTACGTTTGGGTATCAAAAGACTGTTAAATACGTTTTATTGATTTTTTTTAAAGGTTGATTTATTATCTAGTTAAACTTGTTTGCCTATCTCACTTATAGTTTACTAAGACATCCCTAATATTTCACTAATAAACCAATAATGTAACAGCGATTCACCAGTAGTTTAATAAGGTCTCATTAATTCATCACTAATGATTTACTAAACACCTCGAAATCTTAGGGCCTTATTGAAATTTCACCAATCCCTCAATAATATTTTACCAAATCCTCACTAATATTTCACCAAAATTTCAGTAATCTTTTACTAATACTTCACCAATATTTTACCAAAACATCACTAATATTTTACCAAAGTCTCACTAATATATTACCAATACGTCAATACGTCCAGGGGCGGACTGGGAATCAAAATCGGCCCGGGCATTACCGTATTAACCGGCCCACAAATACCATGTCATATGTTGTATCAGTGCTAAGCTCATGAAATGGGTGACTAGTTTTCTTTTTTTTTTTTGGTTTATTGAAAGGGGATTTTAAGCCCAGCCTCTTCTCTTTGGCTTCACTGTGGCAGAAACTTAAGTTTCCGTTTCAGACAATGAGGTCTGAGGCAGCTGATGGTTTGAACCCCCCTCCTGCTACGCCCTTGTGTCATATTATATTTGTAAGCCTAATTCTCATCAAAACATATAACGTTTATTAAAATATCGAAAACTGAAAGTACGCTCTCATAGGATTACGTATTGTATTTAATTTATACCTGTATGTGATCTGAAAACTAAAATAAAAAATACAATAGCAGCATCAATGAATTTGAAATTAATGAATTATTAAATGTTTTGGAGACTTTTGTTATTTTTATAGCTTACAGACGTTACTTTAAAAAAAAAAAATTTAGGCATGCATGTTGCTCTTTGACTTAAGTCGTGGGTATTGCCGTCTGACACATTCCATTAAAAGATTAGAGAATGCAGAACGGTTAGAGAGACACTTACTGTGAAAAGCTCTACATCCTACTACATTCTCAAAAAACGAGAATTGTATATGAATATGACCTGACCAATAAAAATATAAATCTTCTATCATTAAATATCAGATGTGACAGCGCTATAAAAAAACAGAGAATTAGTATACGAATTTCCGTAATTGACTTCATACTAAGCATAAAAAAAGATCCCATTTCAGAGTATTTCAGACCTTGTGGTCTATAGGGCAGATGATGTAAAGGTCATTTGTTTCTGTGACCTATGGTTAATGAGAGTTTCGTGTGGCCAGCACAACGATCTTTTTTTTTCCCATTAAAGCTGGGTGAACTCAGAGGCGCCCAAAGATCTCGAAATTAAAAATTCTAGTCTTCACCAGGATTCGAATCCCGGACCCCAAGCCAAGCGCTTAACCACTCTGCCACCTCGCCTCCATGATATACTGAGTATATATTTGCCGTTAATTAAAATAGCAAAAATAATTATTTAGATCTTGATCTTGATTTGATATTTTTTTAAACATACAATATTTTTTTGTAAGCTGAAGTATATTATTTTTAAATTTATGTTATTAAAATTAAACAAAAAGAATGCTTCCTCTTACTTTGAAAATCGCAGAAAGAACTATATATTGAGCTGTGAATAAGTTTTGTGGTTTGCAATTTCGCGGCTATGTGTGTTAAAAGTTAACTTCTATTAAGTATTGTTGAAGAGCTAATTGTCGCCCTTTTTTTTTCTGCGTTTTATCAATGTTTCCTAACTTACTCTCCCTCTTCCCTCGTTTTCGGTAACATTGTCAATGGAACCATCAAAAGTCGGGGTAGGGAAGGAGGAAAACCAAGTGGGAGTGTCATCAAAGTTCATGCCGACCAGCAAAAACGTTTAGGCCAAACACAAACACACAGACATCAAAGCAGTATTGAAGCCAATGCCGCTCTTAGGCTTACACAGCTAAATGTACAGTCTAATGTTTTGCAAATGATAATATGCATAGTGTATTATGTACATTTTTTATATACTTATTGAATTTCAAACAAAATTAATTGTAAAAAATAAATAAATAAAATAAAACGTGTTCGGGCAAATGTGTCTTTGCTACTATAACTTTTTTTTTAAAGTTGTCTGCATTAAAAAAAAATTTCTTTGGTCGCAACAAGACCGGCCCATTTGGTGCCGGCCCACCGGGCATTTGCCCGGTATGCCCATATAGCCAATCCGCCCCTGAATACGTCAATAACATTTCATTAATATTTCATTGATATTTCACGAATATAAAAATAATTCACATTTTATAGTGCCGAAGTTTTATTAATTTTCACTTATGTTTCACTAATAACTCAAAAACATTTTACAACTCACTAATATTTCGCTAATATCTCATCAAAAAATTCTTCGGGCTTAACTTTTGCACTAAACCCCTCTCCTGCTAAGCTGTTAATTGTGTGTATTTTTGTGCATGTGTGGGTTAGTCTAATGACTGTCAATGTTTAGATAAGGTAAGCCTTGCAGCACAACATAAAGCATGAACACAACAATAACAAGAAATGAATGACCATTAACAAAAATGTATGGCGTACGGTACCTATAAAAAAAAAGAATAAAACAAACTATTATTTGTTATCTCTAAGTAGGCAATTGTACAGTGCAACAATGTAGCCAGTGAAATAGAACGCGTGCAGGCAACATGTGACTCTTTACAGAGACACTCGAATGAGGCGATGTTGAAACAGGTCTAGTCGACCATCTCATTCATCATAACCATAAGTACCATCAAGGCCTTATTCACCGCAGTTCAACCCCCCTCTCCCTCCCCCCACTAGTTTAGTACTGTCAATACGACCAGGTAACAGTTGTTTGGATGTAGAGAGGCTAGAGACCAATTAAAAGTGGCTTCGGTACCAAACAATAGTGACTGCAACAGCTTTTTAAAAAAATACTTGCAATACCATTACCTTTCCCTCCTCTCTCCGTGTTCCTTCATCTTTTTTATTTTCTTGTTTTGTGTGCCGCCTTTAAAAAAAAAATCAATTACTTGTTCTGATCCTATCCTTCTCTAAAAAAAAAAAAAAAGATACAACCGGAAGTGGAAGACTTCTGCAGAACTGCGAGGTTATCGAACGACGCGCATGCGTTGTCTCCACGGTAAACACTCGCTATGACTTTCTCGCCTCTGAATAGGTGGCGCGCGAGGGAAAGGGGCCAGGTGCTGTCAAGCACGTGCTGGGATGACAAGGAGGGCTATGCGCCATCTTGACCAGAGGAGCCATCATACATGGGGCTTCTTCGGCCGTTTACTGTATCTGTGCATGTGTGTGTGTGTGTAAGCAAAAAACAAAGGTGGGGGGGGGGGCGATTAAGGAGCGTATCTTTTTTAATTAGTCAAGCTGACAAGTGTTGACGACAGATGTCATCCGTAGAATGATGTCAGCCTTAGATGTCAACAAAAGCTACTACAGGTCAGGCTCGTTAAACAGAAGTTTAATTGTTTCATGCTACGATGGTCCTGGTCTAAAGACCACTACAGATGTAACATCTTTTAGATATATGACGTGCAGACTTATGATTGGTAAAGAATGAAGTCCCCTCCAGAAGTGGGGCGACAGGTTTGTCCTTTGTTGGCGCGTGTTTAGGCCAGCAATTCTTAGTCCGTGGGGCATGCACACCACGGGGGGGGGGGGGGCACAACGTCTTGATGAAGGGTGGGGCTGGGCTAAGGAGGGCGTAGAGAAGCCAAAAACACGCGTATTAATATCTAATCACTTGCTCTTATTTTGTAATGTACCACGCAAATAAGGTTCACCTGCTTTATGTTATAGAACTTCTTAAGTAAATTTATCTAATGCAACTCGGACTCTTCACCATTCAGTTGAGTCAACCGTCTGTGACGATGGAAGAAATAGCATGTTTAGAAAACCTGATTAAAAAATCAAATTTGGTATTGTTTCCCTATCAGACCTTACGATAATGTAAACATAAAAGGTCATCTGTTTCTGTGGCTCATGGTTAACGAGGGTGTCATGTACCCATTAGACCTGGGTGGAACTCCTAAATCCCGAAATTAAAAATCACAGGATTTGAACCAGGGACCCCTTGGTCCTTTGCCACTCTTAATGCTGCTGCACTTAAAATAACACAAGCAGAGATTATGTACCTTGTCATAGAAATTAGCTTCTTGAACATAGATTCAGGAGACACATTTGAAGGATGTTGCGTGCCTATTCGCGGTGTTGAATCCAACAAATGCAGTAGACAGGAGGTAAACTGTCACAAGTCACAACTCAAACCACCAACGAAGGCCGAACAAGTAATATAGTAAGTCGACAATGCTTCAACGATAAATCAACTTTAATACTCAAGAAGGGAACCGTCGTTGTCTTTTCGTAGCCTATATAAAAAATCAACGTCTTGTTCTATTTGTTGACTAAAGCATTCTTGTTTTTAGTCTAACTAATTGTCACTTCCGTCACTAAGTAAAACTTATCCCCTAATTATTCCCGAAATAAATATATATTGTAATTATGTCATAACAAGGAGAGAGTTGAAAATTGGAATATTCCTTAGAAAATATAGGAAATGCCTGTTACACTAAAGTAAATATTCATTTTTTGTCGAGTGTTCATTTTAATTTATGTATCATAACATGTAGTATTGTGTGTGATATTAAAGAACGAAACAACAATTTTATTTTAAAAAGAACTTACTTTTATCTAGTGACATACTTCTGAATTGTTTCATTTTTCTTTTCTATTTTAATTACTTTATCGTAGTTTAAATCACTTCCCATTATTCATAGATATTTAGTGGTACACAGTAAAGTACAATGTAAAAGTTACCTTCCCTTGATAGACTTCATACTACTCTACAGTAATAAGGTGTTCATCTACATTTTATGTCGCATTTAGTTAAATGTATATGTATGCCATAAAACATAATTTAATCACGAGAACTTAACACAGTTTATTAAGATTGTTAAGTAGTATGATGGGAGAAACCTTGCGCTAAGCCACTAAATATTGTTTGTTTGTTCTTTTCTCTGTTTAAAGGCATGTTCTTATCTCTGTTTAAAGGACAT
>JADKLZ010030264.1:0-16563 GCA_021533235.1 Biomphalaria straminea | reverse complement strand
ATTGACATCTTCACTTGAGTTGGATTAGACGTAGATCTAGGTCCAGATTCGTCGTTTCTTTTTCCCTTAAGAGGTCGACTCTCTACAGCGTGACAGTTATCTACGACAACAGATGGCGCTCGTTCAACTGATAGCATTCTCTAAATTCTTGATCGCCTGCTACTAGATGTGTGAAACGTCAAACCCAACAGAATTACAGTTCATTGTATTCCCATCCTTTGTAAGAATGTTTCCTTGTAACGTAATGTAAACGATTTAAACGATGTCGAAGTCTGTCCACATTCTAGTTCATTTAAATAAATAAAGATGGTAACTTTTCTTTTTTCATTCATTTGAAGACAGTGCTATCTTTAAGTCTCACAGATTTGAATGTAGAGTAAGATAATAGTTCTATCTGTTATAGAATTTAAAAAAGAGTCATTACTATTAGATTTTAATATAGAATTTCCAATTATAGATTTTAATAGAGTTCTCTAAAAGATATTTATGAGAGTTATCACCATAGACATGGTTATCACTAATAGATTTTAACTCTTTCTCTCCGCTATTATTTTCCACGTTTCAAATGAATTCTTCATTTTGCTCATTACTATTTCACTACCCTGTTATAATTGGGCTTCAATGGCTTTGTTGTTTGTTATCAGAAAATGTTGTATTTGGTATAGAATCAAACGGAAAAGGCATGCTCTTTTAAAAAACAAAAAGTCAAGTTTATAAAATAAAACTTTAATTAATTTAATGAGGTCAAATCAACGATGGTATCGTCGATTAGAAAGATAGAGTTAATAAAGAGCTATCTCTCAGATTTTGTTTTGATTGTATCTCTCAAAGACATGTAATTGAGCCTTGTCTCCCTCATTCCTTGCCCATTTAGGCTTAACAATAACAATATGCCGAGGTGCAGTCGCGGAAAGATAAAGCAGACGATCCGTGGTTAGGTGTGAGGCCTGATGAAACGCGAGACTTGCTATAAATTCTTCTTTCCCTCCATCAAGCATATCTTTTCCCCTTGCTGTCCTCGTAGTCAATTTATATAGTGTGTGGTAGCTTTCATGATAACTTAATGCTTTAATATCTGCAGTGGTCGGAGCCTGTATCCTCCTGTGTTACATTTTAATTTTTTTTTGTATGTAAATAATGACAAACAAAGCAAGAAAAATATTCTTTCAGTGTAATGTATATAATAATATGTATAAAACATGCAGGCATGTTTCTGAAGAACTATGTTTTGGAAGATGTCTTTACAAAACATATACAAAGATTCATAAAGGCACCCATCCAACCACAGTTACGTCAGAGCTGGACGAAGTGGTCGGCTATTCTTCATTAAAGATTGAACAGAAAGATTTAGTCCACTCAGTGGCGTAGCTATTGTAAATGATGCCATTTGCGGCTTTCACCTACTGCAAATGGCTAGCTACCCTCTGATTCAACTTTCCTTCAGGGTGTTTCAAGGTCATTCGTCTACAGCAAGAAGAACCTAGAAGCGTCATTCGTAACGCGCTGGTATGCAGGTTGTGTGTATGTGTTTCGTTTGTGACTGCATTTCGTGTTTGTAATCAAAGTGAGTTTGTATGGACCAGCCATTATCTTATCTTATCTTATTAATATAAACGTTAAATAAAAAAATACTTTCTAATCACAGGAAATACTCACCACAACTTTAATTGAAATTTACAACAATAACGATACATGGTTATATTTTAAAGACTGTGACTGTCTTGTAACGTGAGGTTAGTACGATTCCATACCTGCAGACGACAAGCCTGATGACACAATCACCTTCTTTTGTGACTTTTAATTCATTATTTGTTTCACAAAATACAATCACATTTTCATTTATTTTTTTTTTGCAAGAGAATCGCGACCTTTTTGTCGAAAGTACAAATATGCATTGGCCATCTCTTTTTTTTATATTATGATACCCATCCTTTGACCGTAATTCCTATATTGTATGAAAAATAAGCATTTATTGGATTTGTTTGTGACATGAGAAACTAAAAGAAAGCAAGAGAGAAATGTAGAGCGTTAGAGGGATAGATAGAGACAGAGATAGATCAACTTCTTTGTCAGTGTAGTCAGCAAATGTAGAGAGTTAGAGAGATAGAGACAGAGATAGATCAACTTCTTTGTCAGTGTAGTCAGCAACTTAATATAACATTGCCTGCCATTTATTTGTTTTCACTGTTTGTAACGTGGATTTATTTATTTTTTTTTGCCGTGGTCAGTCTTTTGAGTCGCCAGTCCACTTGTAGACAGACCACTGCTCTCTGGTGGTCAAGTGTCCACCTGGAAAATAAGACAGGGAAACGGTTTTCAAAACCTTGGATTCAAACCCCCCCGAACATCGGTGTCACGTTTTGATTTGCACATCTCCTGGCCACTACCGTCAGTCTTAAAAGAAATACCTTTCTACTGAAGTCTTTTTTTTTATTCTGTAAGATAAAATCAGGTAAAAAAAAAAACAACAAACAGAATTTATAAAACTACGTCTCCATTCTGCTGTCGTATATTTTAATCTGAATCTGCCATCTTCTGTTCCAAAGGACATTAACTCTGGACAATGCATATAATCTTATTTGATTCCTTGGAGGCCCACAAGGGATTTTCTTAGACATCTTGTCCACTGGAGTGCTCTGCCCCTGTCAGCGCTCTTCAATGCAAGAAGTTCTTATCGTACCTATAATTTGAACCTAAGGGTCACAACCTGTGGTCAACCCCTGCCATTTTTGCTGTTTGGTATTGTTTTTTTCGACCACTGGAAATGTGATCTCTGACCAGCAGGGGGGTGCACTATAGTTCCCCCGCAGCCCTTCCCGTCCTATAACTAACCAGAGTTTGAATACGGCGCGTTTCGCCAAATGAGCAGCCAAGCGACACACGATATGGTCTTCTTATCATGGTGAGTTCTGTCCCTTTTTTTTCGCCCTTCTCTTCTCCGAGACCTCTGTCTTTCTCTTATGTTTGATATGGTCAATTCTTTGTTCTGGACCCTACCATTGTAGTATCGGGTGCATCTGACCGCTGCTTTTTACTCCTTCGCTTCCCCCCCCCTTATTTTTTTTGTTCGTCCTTCTCACGTCCCTGATAGACAAAGGTCCGAGTAAGGTGGAACTTAATCTACGACATCCTTGGGTTAAATGGGTTGTAAAGAAAACAGTAAATTGGGAGTTGTTAGAAGCGGTGAGAACATTTCTTTCGTCTTCTTCCCGAGACACTCTCCATAAACACCCCCCCCTTTTTAACATTGATGCCCTCGGCAGCCCACCCCCTACCAATTTTCTTTACAACAGTCCTCATATAAAAAGTTCAAGACGCACTTTTTATATTTTTATATATATATATTTTTTTTACTAATTTTTCTTTCCTTCCACAATTTCTCTTTTATCTCACTGTGTTTTTTTTTTTAATCCGATGTCTCGTAAATACTTTTAAGAACCTGGGTTTTTCAAAGTAAAAGTGTGACGAATGGGCAATATACATCCGATTTATTAGCCGCAGTGAATGGGTTTACCTGGGTATTTTTTTCTCTAACATCTCACGGTGTCTGATCTAATAGCTTTCTACATTTTCTTTGTCTATTTTAGAAATATGAATACATCTTTTTTACACTTGTTTAATAAGCTTTATTTTATAAGAGATATTCATCTGCTATTAGCATCTCCGAAAGTGAAAGCGGATCTGGTTGTGTTAGGCCCCACGTGACTATATTACACGTGTATTTGATCTGTTAGCAGCAGACTGTTAGTATTGTATTGTGATACGTCTATTACGTAAGTGACTATGGATCAGCTCATAGAAATGAAAGCCTGGGCATTTGCAAAGATGGGAAAACAGAAAGCTGTCTTACTGTCTTCAGAGATTCACTGCGATGTTTATGAGTCTTGCTTTCGGATCTGATGATTAAAGGCAGAGTGCACATTTGACGTGTGTACGTGGTTCTACCTTGCATCAGGGCCGACCTTATGTGATAATGACGCCCTAGGCGAAGCTAATAGGAGGGCTCTATGAAACAGTTAAGGAGGGGGGGGGGGCTTTAGGCGAAGCGAGTAGGGTGGCTCAGTATGAAACAGAAAAGCCAAAAATTAAGACCGAAAAATAAAAAAAAAACATTCTGAATAGTGACCATAGCACGAATGTACTTCATGGACGATTCATGGTCACCAGACTAGAAATAACGTTTCAAGATTTCACTAAAAAGGAAGAGACAGTGGTATACTAACGTATGTAGTCTAACAAGTAAATCTAAACATTCGTCAATAAACCTTGAATTATAGTAGAGACTTAGAGCTAGGCTAGTACACATAGAGCCTTATTGTTCTGCTAGGTCTGAGAATTGATCCAGGTTTCGTATTTTTTTTTCTTTAAAAAAAAATAACTTTGAGTCCTGTGCAAGGCCCCCCACCACCAATCATAGTCCCTAAACGACTGCCTAGTTTGCCTTTGCCTGAAGCCGGCCCTGCTTTGATCTACACATTTTGTCACACCTAAAACAGACATATTTGTTATTAGCCAGTGATTTCGGTATCAATGTCTGTCTTAGACATAAGTTGCCCTTTTTGGTCTAAAATGTGTGAGGTTTTAGTAAGAGACTTTCGGCAATGCATGCACGTTTAAAGAGCAGATCGTATACAATTATCGAATATCTTTACAAGTTCGACAATTAGAAATATTAGCGAAGGATGCATTGTGATGCCAACTTAGTCTCTTTGATGCCTTCACATCAATGTCATTGCCAAAACTGTATTGAAGTCTATTTCTAGAATTGGGGAAGATTTTTGTGGTGAGGGGGTGATTGGTTCGATGAAGGTCCCCGAGGGTGACAGGCACAAGTCCCCCCCCCCTTTCCACCACAAAATACCCACAATGCTGACAATGACACGGCCCAACCACTGACTCACTTGACTCCCATTGTCGGCCCTGCGGTCACATTGGCGTCAGGCCAGCGCGCACTCAGCACGTGGCTTGGGCTCGAGACTTGATGATATGATAACTGCTGATAAGACATCAAAGGGTTCCTGGGTCACACAAAGACTATTGGGCCGCGCCAAATGTCCCCAACGGTAAACTTTGAGTGCTGGTAAAGCCGCCATTTAAAGTTGATGTAGTACCTCCCCCCATCCCGTTTCTCTATATCCACCGCCTCTGTCTCACGTATGGGTACTTTTTAATTTTATTTATTTAATATATTTCTTCACTTTGACTTTAGAAATCTGTATTCAATGCCTCAAGTACCTGTGTGACGATTGGTTAAGTTAGTAAGTAAAAGTCAAGTTCCCCTTTCAGACCTTGTGGTCTATAGGTTAGATGATGTAAAGTCATCTGATTCTCTGGCCTACGGTTAACGAGGGTGTCATGTGGCCAGTACAACGACCAACCGCCTTTACTTTTCCCCAACTAAATCAGGTACCCATTAGAGCTGGGTGAACTAAGAGACGCCCAAAGATCCCGAAATTAAAAATCACAGTCTTCACTAGGATTCGAGCCCGGACCCCTGGTTCAGAAGCCAAGCACTTTACCGTTCGGCCACCGCGCCTCCGACGATTCGTTAGGTTATTAGAATGTTTCAGCGTAGAAAATATTAAACTGTTTCTAATCAAACCATTGACATCAATAGAAACATACAAGTAGATCTGGCTTACATCCAAAATGTAGGTACTTCATTAAACCAAAGCGATGAGGTTTTCTAAGTTCGTATCCCGAGGAAGACTGGAATTTCGAACTTCGGGATTTTAAGAACACCTCTGAGTCCAGTCAACTCTAACTGACAGGCTTTGATGGAGTAAAGGTATTTGGTGGTAATGTAGACTAGTTTCAATTCTAGAGAACTGTGGACCATAGAAACACAGATGTGCTTTATATTATCTGCCTCATAGATGGTCAGTTTCTTCAGGGGTACGTCAACCTACTTTTTTTTTTACTTTAAGACCAAAGTAGTGAAGTACATAAACAAAAAGATTCCAGCATTTTTAGTTTTTCTCTGAAGTCCTCCTTTAACGTGAGTTACATCCATTCAATAACTAGAGACCATTGCAGAAGTTTGTTAAAAGCAACAAAACTAAAAATTAGTGCCCCTGCTTTCAAGGCCCCCACTCCCCCCAAAATAAAAAATTATCCTAGAGAGTTTGCTATAAATGATTTTAAGTTAGAGACTTGTTATTATTGTTATTATGGAGGCAAAAAAGTGATATTTACATATTATAAGGCGATATATGAAGCTTGGAGAAATACGTAAGAAGACATGGAAGAACGGAAGAGTATTGAAAACAAAAAGACAATATCAACAATAGCAAGGATACAGAATTGAAAGATTGAGGATTGTCAACTAGATAACCATGACAAGAATTACTTTGTACTTTAAGAGGAAGAGTTTAGAGATTTGATCCTGCAGTGCTAAAAGAGCAAAGAGTAAACTTTTCACAATTCATAGTGTTGTGAATGTGCTTATTTGGTTGTCGCCCCTTAGTGTTTGTTTACATTTGTCAGCCTGTGTACTGACCTTATTTCGTATTGTGATCTCTACTGTGTCTAGTTGTTTGTCATTCAGTGAAATAAAGCTTTGAATGTTAACATGGTATTGTTATTATTAAGTACAACACACAGCTTATGATTACTTCCGTATTCTGCACACCGGAAACATCAACAAGTTAATAATCCATGGATTACATTTCCCCCTCCTCCCCCCCCCCAAAAAAAAAAAAAAACAAACAAACATTGAATATTCTTCTTTTCTTGTACTAAATGAATAAACGGAAAGCCATGTCGTAGGTAGCCTATATACCCCATATAACGTTTGCCTTTGAATAATAATTTTGAGTTTCCTGTGAGGCAGAAAACATTTTTAGTTATGTTCTCAAATTAAAATAATTTAAAATAAAGTAAAAAAAAAGTTTATCACTAGGTTAAAGATTCCTGTCTCTGCGAATCTTGTTTAGTAACTTTTTTTAAGCATATGCTCCAGATTTGAGTTTTGCAATATTTTTGTCCCCTACACTCTAGTCGCAACGCTCACTTGTGAGGTTAACTCTATTACATCTACTAGTCTAAATATATATATATATATATATAATTTTTATGCAAGTTTTTATCCAAGAAAAATAAAAGCAGAATTGTTTTAAATGTCCTCTATTGTTGTAAAATAATTTTGATTGCCCAAATATTTATTTGCCATGTCTCGTAAAACGTAAGAGGTGACAACGATTGGGGACGTTCTCCTTAGTAATTAGAGACTTTCACGACAGACTGTACAAAGACACTTAATTGAAAGTCATCGCTGCCAACTATACATAAACAAAGGAGCTCAAGAAATGTAATCATACAGTGCTACATCTTGACAAGCATCTTCAAACATCAGCACAAAACACTTAATAAGTTTGGCAGTTCACGCCATTTCAAAAGATTCCTGGTTGAGGGATTCTGATAAGGACTTTTTAAAAATAAATATCCACTTTAACGGAACAAAAAAAAACTGTGAAGATGATATGAGTTGGTCAGCAGGTGGAGGTCTCGCAAGGTTAGTCAAAGGAAAGATTTGCTTAACGACGTGCGTGTGTGCGCGCGTGTGTTTGTTAATATCTACGGCCAAGACCAAATATAGGAATTAACTCAAAGTTTGGACAAACACATAGACCACGGCCGCGGGGCGCCGCGCGAGAGTACTTTATGAGTAAGAAGCAGATGGCCAGATAGCGATCGCTGCGCTGTCTCCAAACTTAAAGAACACATGAACATAAGAATGTTTAGTTAGTAACCACACAACTTAAAAAAAAATAATGCCACACAACTTTTTATAAAAAATAATGCCACAAAATTTTCTTTTTTAAATAAAACCACACATTTTTTTTGCGTGCTTATTTTTTTTAATTAGACAGGAGTTAACGGAAAAGGGGGGGGGGCGGCATTCAAATTTGTATTTGATCAATTCATCAGATGTGACGCTAAAAATAGATTGATTTAATTAATGAGAAGACGGAGAAATAAGGTCATGTCCACATGTCTAAGATTACAGTTTGGAAAACAGGTCCACGAGGTCAAGCGGACGGCAGTTGACGACTTAGGAACAAATGAATAAGGACAAGGGCCGGCAAGAAACAAAACGAGGCTAACAAAAGGGCTCGGCTCACTTCCAAACGACAGGAGGAAGCAACTGCTTCACGACTTTTTTAAAAAAAAAAGCATTCTCTTCCCCCTCTGGCTAAACAAGTTCCGGGACCTGACCTGACGACATTATTAAAACTCCATTTTCCCTCCAAACTTTCATATCTTGTTGAAAAACAACCAATCGTTAGAGAGATTTAGGCATGGCATTGCGACGTTCATCGCGAGTTTAAATACCTTTAAAAAAAAAAAAAGTTTTCTATGCGTAACTCTCCAATAGCCAAAGGGGGGAGTTGGCTGTCCCTCCCCTACCCCTCCACAGCCGCGCGTGCCACATTGACAAACACTTGGGCAACTGGGAAGCAGCCGACTCGCCATTGTTTAAATTTGAACCTGGAGAAAGTGGTGACGACAAAAAAAAAAAAAAAAAAAAGCTCGCGGATTTGAATAAGGACATACTGCATCCGCTTCTCTGGCATTTGTGACCTTTCGATGTTTTTTTTTGGGAGGGAAGAGGAGGTCTTCGAATTTTTTTTTTAAACTAGCTTTTTTTTTTTTGACTCCATTACTTCCCCATGCTTTTATGGAGCCTCTGTATTAAGCTCGTGATTTTGTTAGGAGCTGTTAAACGAGCGCGGAGGAGGGGGCGGAGGACGCTTTGTCACAGCGTGACCTCAAGACATGCTCGATTGTCATCAGCCAAGAAGGGGGACAAAACGTCGACAAAACAAAAATAAGGGGGGGGGCAGAGGACTGGGGGGTGACGTGAAGCGCCCTTAAATTGTAATCTGGTTGCCCTATTGTTTGTCCCTCACGGGTGTAGTTGATGACCTAACGTTAAACCTGGCGCCCCTGTACAGATGTGGACAGGAAGGAATGTTAGAGGGGCAGGAGAAGAAGGAAGAGGCTAATTGCCGTCGGAATTACAGGAAAATGGAGAGAGTATAATTCACATTGAAAAGAGGGGACTTTGAAGAGGGAGCCGGGAGACATCGGCGGCCTCGATGAACATTGGAGATACGCCGCTGGGTTAATTTGTGTCATCTTCTCACTCCATTAGGCTTACGACACGCGTACGATACCAGGGGCGGCACAAAAAGGGGTGGAGGGAGATGGTTAAATAGGTCCTAAATATGAAATGAATGGGTTGATAAGCATTAGAAGTCCATGCTAGCTTGCATGTTCAATTACAGTCTAACCTGTCATCTTTGATCTAGGAACACAGTTAATTTCTTAAATAGAATTAAATATTTGTAACGAACTGTTCGGGGGGTGGGGTGTTTCAGACATCTAGTCCAACTAAACCCTGTAGCTCCAGACATTTAGTTTAATCAACCAGGTTGTTATATGGCTACCTATGTCTTGGAACACAGTGGATGCGCCCAGATGAGTCACTGGCTTGGTATTGTCTTTAGGTGGGGCAGAATCTGATGTGACTTATCAAGCCAATTCTGGAGCGGCATGGATTGCCACAGTTCATGCATGTATATGCACATGTGCTAGGGCTGGCTGACAGGGCATCTTTCTTTTTCTTTCTCTTGAGTGATACAGCCTTGTTTCTTTTGCTCTCGTCAAAGTACGTACCAGCACCTACAGTCTGTCTCCATGCTGTCCTCCCACATACTTTGGTTGATGCCCTTGGTTCTCGTGTCTCGCTTGCAGACATTTCTGTAGGTTTTCTTGGGCCTTTCCGGTTTTGGACTATCTCCAGCCACATACTTTGGTCGATGCCCGTGGTTCTCATGTCTCGCTAGCAGACATCTCAGTAGGTTAGTCTTGGGAGTCCCTTGGGCCTGACTCCCTCCGCAAGCTCAGCGTAAAGAATGTCTTTAGGGATTCTTCCATCTGGCACGCGAGTGACAAGTCCGAGACAGCGCAGTCTTCTCTGTGTAAGAAGAGCATAGATGTTGTGCACATTGTCCTGTTACAAAATTTCTTGGTTAGAGACATGACCTCCGGGAGATGCACAGTTTGCATCGCATGATCGCAGGCAGCTATTTCATCTATGATGTGTACTCTCCTTTCAGGAATGCTTCGATATATATAATTATCTAATCATTTCTCTTGTGCCTTTAGATTGAGCAACATGGGAATTTAAAGCTGTGTACAGGGCCGATTTTAGGTCATTGCAGCCTATGCGGCCGCAGGGAGCCCCACACTTTCATAGGCCCCGCGCGAATTCTATGTGTAAATTATTAAAATAAAATCTCCTTAAATTATTAAAATATTCTGAAAACTGATGCATATCTGCTTAAAAACAGACAAAATTGTTATTTCTGGCCGTCATTCAATAGGAAAGCGACTATCCAGATTATCCTGATAGCAATTAAAGAAAAAACCGTCATTATCAGCTTTACTAAACTTTAATAAAAGTGGCGAATGTTAACCAAAACAAGAAGTTCAAATTCCTAATTTACTTTAATAGTGGCGGGCATACAAATAATGATCTAAATCTATCTCGATCTCTTTAAAAAAAAGTGATATGTTGCTAGTAAATCTAAAATGCATATCTGAATTTATTTTGAAATACAAAATCTTAATTTTTACCTATTATCCTTATCACAACCTAGAAAAGGCCCGCGCTTATCCGTTTCGCATAGGGCCCCGCAATCCGTAGTTCATTTTTGTTCCTTAAAATGAAGTTTGATTAAGTTGTATTAAAGTTGTGTATTAATATTATAATACATCTACAACTTACATGCGTCAAAGACCATAGACGTGTTCATCAGCTATCTCTTTAATTAAAAAAAAAAAAAGTACATTTGCTATATAAAACTCATTTAATTAATTATGATCAACTGATCGGTTATTTTTAGCGCCCTCCAAAGGGGAAATGATGCTATTAGTTTTGTGTTGTCTTTCCGTCCGTCGGTCACGTTTAGATCTCGTAAACAAAAAGAAGATATTGAAAATCCAACATCATGATATTTTAAACCTTTCAATGTTCTAGGCAACGGTTACATTTTTTTTTTTTTTTTAATCTTTTATTTTTTTTTTTTCATTAAAATACACCATCTTTACAACTATTCACTATTAATAGTACCAAATACGGGATGCTATTAGTAAGAGGAGAGAAGAATATATATGATATATATGTATGTAATTGAAAAGTACTTTGAAACAACAATTTACAAATGATGTCTCATATAATCTTGTGAACTGCAGTGTAATGTCTGATAAATTGAGAAACCTAACTAAAGGATTTTTTTTTTTTTTTTTACGGAAATGTTTTTTCTCGAGACTTTGAATAAGAGAATGACCCTTTACAAAACAGATTAATTAGATAATAATTAAATGACATCAGTTAGGCCAGGACAGTCTATTTCCCGACATACGGTTTCACCTATCCCTTGGTCTGCTGAACCGTTGGGGCATCACACAGGATCTGTCAACCTTCTTTCTCCATGCGTCTCTGTCATTTGCCTTTGATAGAATTTCATTAAGATATTCTTTCTTAAAAACTCCGCCTGGGTACACCTTATAGGGGTATCTTGCCGGTCCCAAGCCCGGGTAAAGGAGGAGGGGTGATCGTAAGGCTAGCAACCTCACATCACTAAACTATTGCTACAGAAACCGTAAACACACCAAACCAACTAGAACTTGGCCAGGAAGGTTCCTCTATGGAAGAGTTTATGACGTGTACTAGTGAAAGCCGTCTGGAAGCTAGCACACCGACAAACCTTCTGACGACCAAGACCTCAACCAGGATAGGGACCTGGAACATCAGAACCCTATACGATAGAGGAAAGTAGGCAGACCCAAGCAAACCTGGAAGAGGTCAGTCATCAGTGAAGCTGAGGGTACTGGAATGACATGGGAGCAGATGAAGAAAGCTGCTCAGAACCGAGTTCGGTGGAGAGTGTCAGGTGTAAAAGTCTAGGGTATGCCGGGTCCTCACCTGACTGATACTAACTTTATGCCGGGGTTACAGTATAGCCGCGGCTCGTCTGCCGTGGCACCCCTACCATATACAAATGTTAGTTAGTACTTCAATAACGACTGTACATTATAACTGGATATCAGTGAATAACACTGTTATGTAAAACAAACAATATTTAATGTAATGATAAATATGATGAAGCATGATAAGAGAATACATTTCAATACTGCATTGAACAATTACAAATATAATATCAATATAGTGCACATAACATAGCGCACCTTAACATTAGTGCCAGATCTACCAGATCTAATAACGCCAACACCACAACACCATGGGTGATAGTCAAACACGATCAAGGACCAAACTCCACAACTTCAAGCTTGACTCCACCAGAGCCCAAGCCTAAGTCCCTAAACGAAATAAAGGATCAATCCTTATCAACTTTATTCACAAGATAAAGATTCATCGTGATAAAGCGATTCAAGATACAACATTCAGCAGACCGTAAAATAACCAACTTACCCAAAACTGGGGAAAACAAACACTAACTCCAAAACGCCATCACAACAAAGCCAAAGCAAACATCGACCCACTCACACAGAGGCACCCAAGAAATGACAACAAATCGCACCACCTTAGAAACAGAAACTCGCGGATCTTATGGTGCAAAGAAAGAATAGCAATCCCAATGTGCACAAACAAGCTGCGCTTGACAGAGAGGTGTGGTTGCGGCCCTATGCTCCCCTGGGAGTACACAGGATTAAGTAAGTAAGTAAGTAATTCTTTCTTAAAATATTGAAACCTGCTTTTTTTTTACCCCCCGGGGGGGGGGGGGCGATTTTGAGTTTGTATTTCTACACAAACTTTCTTTGTAACCTTGTTTTTTCATTGATTCGTGTGTTTGTCACCGACATTGAATATTTGTACAAAGCTTCAACTTCATCCGTGAATGGGAAGTGGGAGAAATACACATAGACAGACAGAGAGACAGACAGAGAGACAGATAGAGAGACAGACAGAGAGACAGACAGAGAGACAGACAGAGAGACAGATGGATTTAGTTAATATAAGCTTGGTAATAATTTTCAAACAAAGTGTACAGAGAAGTATTTCTCCAATTATTTGAGGCTTCAATATTCAAGTAGGCCTATGCTTAAACATTATGGACATCCCATTCAAGTCTTACAATTTACAAAAGATAAATAAATAGATTTAACACACTTAACTCCACTCGCAGTAAGCAGCTATTGGACGACGGATGACTGACCGAACACGAAAAAAAAAATCCAAGGCTATATCAATTCGCACGAACGACCAAAGAAGAAACAAGCGATGTGTAGAGCTTAATAAAACATTTTTCTTTAAACAGTTGTCTGGAAGATACGATCAGATAAAATACCATTAGACAAAAATAGTATGTTTGTGTATCAAAAGACTGTTAAATACGTTTTATTGATTTTTTTTAAAGGTTGATTTATTATCTAGTTAAACTTGTTTGCCTATCTCACTTATAGTTTACTAACACATCCCTAATATTTCACTAATAAACCAATAATGTAACAGCCATTCACCAGTAGTTTAATAAGGTCTCATTAATTCATCACTAATGATTTACTAAACACCTCGAAATCTTAGGGCCTTATTGAAAATTCACCAATCCCTCAATAATATTTTACCAAATCCTCACTAATATTTCACCAAAATTTCAGTAATCTTTTACTAATACTTCACCAATATTTTACCAAAACATCACTAATATTTTACCAAAGTCTCACTAATATATTACCAATACGTCAATACCATTTCATTAATATTTCATTAATATTTCACGAATATAAAAATAATTCACATTTTATAATACCGAAGTTTTATTAATTTTCACCAATAACTCACTAATATTTCGCTAATATCTCATCAAAAAATTCTTCGGGCTTAACTTTTGCACTAAACCCCTCTCCTGCTAAGCTGTTAATTGTGTGTATTTTAGTGCATGTGTGGGTTAGTCTAATGACTGTCAATGTTTAGATAAGGTAAGCCTTGCAGCACAACATAAAGCATGAACACAACAATAACAAGGAATGAATGGCCATTAACAAAAATGTATGGCGTACGGTACCTATAAAAAAAAAGAATAAAACAAACTATTATTTGTTATCTTTAAGTAGGCAATTGTACAGTGCAACAATGTAGCCAGTGAAATAGAACGCGTGCAGGCAACATGTGACTCTTTACAGAGACACTCCAATGAGGCGATGTTGAAACAGGTCTAGTCGACCATCTCATTCATCATAACCATAAGTACCATCAAGGCCTTATTCACCGCAGTTCAACCCCCCTCTCCCTCCCCCCACTAGTTTAGTACTGTCAATACGACCAGGTAACAGTTGTTTGGATGTAGAGAGGCTAGAGACCAATTAAAAGTGGCTTCGGTACCAAACAATAGTGACTGCAACAGCTTTTTAAAAAAATACTTGCAATACCATTTCCCTCCCCTCTTCTCTCCATGTTCCTTCATCTTTTTTATTTTCTTGTTTTGTGTGCCGCCATTAAAAAAAAAATCAATTACTTGTTCTGATCCTATCCTTCTCTAAAAAAAAAAGATACAACCGGAAGTGGAAGACTTCTGCAGAACTGCGAGGTTATCGAACGACGCGCATGCGTTGTCTCCACGGTAAACACTCGCTATGACTTTCTCGCCTCTGAATAGGTGGCGCGCGAGGGAAAGGGGCCAGGTGCTGTCAAGCACGTGCTGGGACGACAAGGAGGGCTATGCGCCATCTTGACCAGAGGAGCCATCATACATGGGGCTTCTTCGGCCGTTCACTGTATCTGTGCATGTGTGTGTGTAAGTCAAAAAAGGTTGGGGGCGATTAAGGAGCGTATCTTTTTTAATTAGTCAAGCTGACAAGTGTTGACGACAGATGTCATCCGTAGAATGATGTCAGCCTTAGATGTCAACAAAAGCTACTACAGGTTAGGGTCGTTGAACAGAAGTTTAATTGTTTCATGCTACGATGGTCCTGGTCTAAAGACCACTACAGATGTAACATCTTTTAGATATGACGTACAGACTTATGATTGGTAAAGAATGAGGTCTCCTCCAGAAGTGGGGCGACAGGTTTGTCCTTTGTTGGCGCGTGTTTAGGCCAGCAATTCTTAGTCCGTGGGGCATGCACACCACGGGGGGGGGGGGGGGCACAACGTCTTGATGAAGGGTGGGGCTGGGCTAAGGAGGGCGTAGAGAAGCCAAAAACACGCGTATTAATATCTAATCACTTGCTCTTATTTTGTAATGTACCACGCAAATAAGGTTCACCTGCTTTATGTTATAGAACTTCTTAAGTAAATTTATCTAATGCAACTCGGACTCTTCACCATTCAGTTGAGTCAACCGTCTGTGACGATGGAAGAAATAGCATGTTTAGAAAACCTGATTAAAAAATCAAATTTGGTATTGTTTCCCTATCAGACCTTACGATAATGTAAACATAAAAGGTCATCTGTTTCTGTGGCTCATGGTTAACGAGGGTGTCATGTACCCATTAGACCTGGGTGGAACTCCTAAATCCCGAAATTAAAAATCACAGGATTTGAACCAGGGACCCCTTGGTCCTTTGCCACTCTTAATGCTGCTGCACTTAAAATAACACAAGCAGAGATTATGTACCTTGTCATAGAAATTAGCTTCTTGAACATAGATTCAGGAGACACATTTGAAGGATGTTGCGTGCCTATTCGCGGTGTTGAATCCAACAAATGCAGTAGACAGGAGGTAAACTGTCACGAATCAAACCACCAACGAAGGCCGAACAAGTAATAGAGTAAGTCGACAATGCTTCAACGATAAATCAACTTTAATACTCAAGAAGGGAACCGTCGTTGTCTTTTCGTAGCCTATATAAAAAAATCAACGTCTTGTTCTATTTGTTGACTAAAGCATTCTTGTTTTTAATCTAACTAATCGTCACTTCCGTCACTAAGTAAAACTTATCCCCTAATTATTCCCGAAATAAATATATATTCTAATCATGTCATAACTAGGAGAACGTTGAAAATTGGAATATTCCTTAGAAAATGTAGACATTATTTATTGAATTAGAAAGAGTATCCATTTTTTGTCGAGTGTTCATTTTAATTTATGTATCATAACATGTAGTATTCTGTGTGATATTAAACAATGAAACAACAATTTTATTTTAAAAAGAACTTACTTTTATCTAGTGACATACTTCTGAATTGTTTCACTTTTCTTTTCTATTTTAATTACTTTATCGTAGTTTAAATCACTTTCTCTACTGCTATTGGTATTTAGTGGTGCACAGTAAAGTACAATGTAAAAGTTACCTTCCCTTGATAGACTTCATACTACTCTACAGTAATAAGGTGTTCATCTACATTTTATGTCGCATTTAGTTAAATGTATATGTATGCCATAAAACATAATTTAATCACGAGAACTTAACACAGTTTATTAAGATTGTTAAATAGTATGATGGGAGAAACCTTGCGCTAAGCCACTAAATATTGTTTGTTTGTTCTTTTCTCTGTTTAAAGGCATGTTCTTATCTCTGTTTAAAGGACAT
>JADKLZ010030262.1:0-12251 GCA_021533235.1 Biomphalaria straminea | reverse complement strand
AAAACTAAGTTCCCTATTCTATTTATGCACGCATTTGATTTTGGAAGTACATCTTGACTAAAGAAATTGAGATAAAAAAAAACAGTATTAACTTTTTACATAAAAACTACAATGTAATTTTCAGTACGTTTAAAAGTTAAAGTTACTCTAAATTAAAATTCTCATATTCATAAGCACATAATGGTTCGCTATAAAATGAATATAAAGGATAACTTAAGTACAGTTTGATTATATTTTAATATGTCTTAAAAGTTGATCCTACGTTCCTGTGATTTTTATTCCAGTGTGTATTTTAAAGCACAAAAAGAATTAGTGTAAGGATTTTAAGATTAAAATTGGGCTGTTTAAATTTAAATAAATATATCATATTGGGACTGTGTTGCTCATAATCTCACTGTGTTTAATGTTTCTACTACTTAAAATATGAATTGTACATTACCTTTTTTCTTTTTCACTTCTTCAATCTGCATTAGTACTTTTCAGAGGATAAATTTGCTACAGTTAATATATTTTTTTAGTCGTAACGACAATAAGCGTTAGAAAATTTTAAAGTTATTCTATATCATAATGAACTAATTTTGTCAGTTAAAGCCTCTAAGTATTTTCAGATCTCCAATGGTTATTTTTAAAAGTATGTCATTACAATAGTTATGTTCATTGTTTGTTTATATTTTTTTGACTTAAAAAAAAAAATGTTGATGTAATTTTTCTGTTACTTTTAAAAATATTTTTTTTTAAACTTTTTTTTTTTTTTTTTTTTTTTTTTAAAATATTGACTTTATAGCTAAATAAAATAAAATAAAATAAACAAAATTTAAGTTTTAATTTCATGTGAATGACTTTATGTTAACAATTCAATTAAAACTGAGTGCATTTTTAAAAGCGAAATGTTTAAATTTGAAGCTGTGTTTTTTTTTTGTGTGTTTATAAATATCATAAAAAGTTTAGCCATTAAGGTTTAATGATGACCACTTTGTCATCCAGGGGGCTGAGGACTTTGCACTGGGGTTTTATGGTTCCTTATGTGGCTGGTGAGACTTATGTGAGCCCTTATGGTTTGGGTGCAAACTGGGCATTTTGTTCTAACTGTAACTAGATTCATTGGCCTTGTTTTTTTTTTTTCTCTGACGCTTTTCTTCTGCCAGCGCTATTCTTGACCTCTGCAATTTGTGTGCCAGTTTTCACAGTGCGACGCCATGATGCTCTCTCTATATCTTCTGCTTCTGTCTCTCAGGTGGAAGGTTCAATTCTGAAGCTTTAAGGGTGTCCTTGAATATTTAATCTGAAAGCAGTAATCAGTCATGAGATATGCATAGAGTCAAGTTAAAAATAGACGTCGTTGTCTATATACTTTGAGTGTATTCATTTGTAATATAAACAATTCCATTGGTTCTGTGTCCTCTTCTAACTTGACTTCAAAATAAAGCCTAAATAAACCTTGGAATAAAAATTCAGAAAGTTTAAATCCATAGATCCAATAAGAAGTAACTTCACAAATCCTAATCACAATAAGTGGAATACCTTCACAAATCCTAATCACAACAAGTAAAAAATAAAACAAAATACAGTTCCTCCTTTACAAAGCTGATGACTGTTTAGTAACAGTTGTGTAACATTTTATACTTAACAACTAATGAATAGATTTAAATAAAAATGGAACATTTTCCCCCTCCCCCATCCCACCCCTCCCCTTGTAGTTTGAAACTGGTCTTCAATCTTACTTTACCAAATCAAACTTTTTCTCCTGAAGAGCTGGCTGTTTAGGAATATGGGTATGGTTCTAAGAGTTATTACAGCAAGGTATAATGTTGTAATTAACTTATCTAATTGCTGTAGTCTCATCAATTTTAATGCTTATGGTGATAATTTTTTTTTTCAATTTAATAATTCACTCAGCTAGAATAGTCTTAACTAGTTTTAAATGTCTTTGTTTATCTGATGACCTACACCAACTCAGATCAATTTACTTTAGTATTATTTGCTCATAACACAACACTCGTCTAAAAATCTACTACTAGATGTAGGTACTCTTACAAAGAAAAAATTGTTCTTGCCATCACGGGTCAGCATATAAACACTGGTAATACATTTACAAGTCACATGCCACCAGCATATCTGTCTGTCTTGTCAGTTTAGGCTAACTGGATTGTACTTCATTATCTCAACACAATGGCAGTCAGGATTAATTGTACATTTGTCATAGTGGATTTACATATCTTAAGTGTATCTTATCTTATACAATACAGACGATACTTTAAAAAAGATGATTACATCCTACGCGTCATACATTCAGTCATGCATATTAACCAATGACTTAAATTCTGCCAAGTCACTGGTTTTCCTGGCTAGCTCAGGCAACCCATTCCATGCTCTAATAGCGCTAGGGAAGAAGGAGCTTTTGTACAAATTAGTCCTAGCATATGGGACGAGGAATGTGCCTTTTTCTTTGTGTCTTTCTGAGTATTTTATTAAATTTTGTTTTTGAATTTGGAGGTTATGGTTCAGTGTTTTATGTATAATTTCTACTTTAGTGTTGTTTACATTTGATATTAAGTTTTAAAGGATTGTTATTTGTTTTGAATGCTCCGTCAGAATTGAAATCTACTACTTCCTAGTCCGAACCTCCCAAGGGATGGCGAGACCATCGAGGCGACAGTCTAGAGGACATGTCACATGACCAGGCAGTCATCTTTTGCTGTCAACTACCAAAAAAAAAAATCTAATGAGCCTTAAACAGACTATATCTGAAGTGATCTCAAATTACACCAATGTTTTCAATCAGTCCACCACATTGGCACTCTACATTTGAATGATCAACACATTTCACACAGTTAGAAATACTAGTCTCACTTTTTTTAAAAATCTTAACTTATTTCCTCTCTAATAATCATCACCAATTTCAAATTTGTAGAATACCTGTTTTAAGTTAACTCTCTTTTAATATTTTACCTAAACATCACAAATTTTTCCTTGTAAAATACCAGTTTTTACATACTTTTGTTTCAGAGTTCAAAATCAAGGTCACGAAAGAAAAAATCAGAATCTGTTACATTTTCAGACAGGCGCCATCTCAATCCGTCTCCTACTCATCGCTCAGGATCAAGACCTTCTTCACAATCATTGAATGACGAATCTCCCCCGAGCCTAGACAAACAATTGGTAAGAGATAGGACTTCATTTTCTTCTTGTTCTTCTCCTTTCTCATTTTACATGTCAGAGGGTTCAGATCAGTAATCCTAGATCTGAGATGAATCGCGCAGTGGTTTCTAAATTAGGCAGTTCTCCGTAGGGTTTTTGTTCTATAGGAGGGTTTTGGGGCCAGAGTCTTTTTCAGGTCTCTTTATATAGTGTGCAGCTTTGAAGGACATGATCAGCATTCTCTGGTGATGCTCCACAAGGGCAGGTTTAGCTTGTCCCAACTTGAAGCTTCTCCAACATATGTTGTCTCATTCTGTTGTTTCCGGTTCTGAGTTGAAAAATTATGCGTTGATCATGTCGAGATAGGCGTCCTTGTTCTTGTAATTCAGGTCTGAACTGGTCCAATTCTCATTTATTCTACTCTCTATTGTTTTCATATTTTCTTCTGGGTAGAGCGGGATTTTTATTGGTTTTTCAGTTTTGTAATTTATCTCAACTTTAAAGAGCAGGGTTAAAGCCAAAATTTTTCTCATTGACCAACTATTCAAAGCAGCTTGAGCTACGATGGACTAGCGTGGCCACCACAAAGACAGACAGCCTTTCTTCTTCTTCTTCTTCTTCTTCGTTCTCATTGTTATGTTGGAGGGTTCAGATTTCAGATCACTACACCAATATCTGAGATGAACTGCGCAGTGGTTTCTAAGTCAGGGAGCTCTCGGTATAGTTTTCTTTCTATTGAGGTTTTTTGGGGCCAGTGTCTTAGACGGGCCTCTTGGTAAAGAGCGCAGTCTTGGAGGACGTGGTCTGCATTCTTTGATGACACTCCACATGGACAGATATCACCGGTTCCAATTTTGAGCTTCCGGTACATGTGTTGTCGCATTCGGTTGTGTACGGTCCTAAGTCGAAAGATTACACGTTGATCTTGTCGGGATAGCTTATAGTAAGCATCATGTTTCTTGTGATTTGGATGTGAGCTTGTCCATTTCTCATTTATTTTATTTATAATAATTTTTTTTTTCATTTCTTCCGGGTAGAGTGCAGAGTTTATTTGTGAGCCACTTCTTCCAGACAGCCCTGAAATTTAGTTTTTTTTAGCTTAATACCGTGCCCAGTTGCATCTTATAAATTTTAACTTAGTTAAAATAAAAAATAAAGTGTCCCCTTCAGACCTTGCGATCTATGGGGCAGATGATGTTAAGGTCATCTGTTTCTTTGGCCAACCGTTAACGAGCAGGGTGTTATGTGGCCAGCACAACGACCAACCGCCTTTACTTTCCCCAACTAAAGTCAGGTACCCATTAGAGTTGGGTGGACTCAGGGGCGCCCTAAAAATCCCGAAATTCAAAATGCCAGTCTTCACCGGGATTCGAACCCAGGACCTCAGGTTCGGAAGCCAAGCGCTTAACCATTCAACCACCGCGCCCCCTTTACCTTAGTTAACTTGTCTTAAATAATGTCTAAGTT
Organism: Biomphalaria straminea; assembly: GCA_021533235.1. Lineage (NCBI taxonomy): Eukaryota > Metazoa > Mollusca > Gastropoda > Planorbidae > Biomphalaria > Biomphalaria straminea. Next base: position 7,646 of record JADKLZ010030262.1, on the reverse strand, counting down.
ATTTCAATTGTTTGAAGAGAACTAGTTTAATTTCACAGTCTCATTTTTTAGTCACTGTTTTGTTTAATTCATTGGTACTTTTCATTAGCCAAGTTGTAAGTACACTGATCCTTTGTTTATTGTGGGAGATGCATTCCATTGTCTAGTACAAACTGAACGTTTAAAAAAAGTAGTTATACTTAATAGTTAGGCTTTATATGGTCCCACCCGTAGCTTTTATGTTACAATAGACATAATGCAGTAAAACTAGAATAATCAAGTTACAAATCTCTCTTGCACACACGCCACTGTGCTAGCCAGTCAAGCGCTGGGAAACAATGCAAGCTAGCAACCATTTCAGGTTCGAAGATGCTCTCAAATCTCGGTGCCTAGTCAGGGTTTATGCGGATAAGGCACTGAAAGAGATTCTTCTTTTCTTACAAATTTCAACACACCTTTGGGAAGGTATGGAAGGTTACGATTACCTTGGGAATCAACTCAGCGCCAGACTATTGTTATTTACAATTGTGGGGAGGCGCATAGGATGTAATCTTAGAATTAATAGTAGATTTTTATATTTTTGAATACATTTTGAGGTTTTTTCATGTAAAAACGTATATAATAAATATCCTCGTATTAAACTTCCCAGAAAATTTTTGAAATATCAAAGAAGCGAAAGCTGAAGTGTTGAGTGGTGAAGCACTATATAGATCCGTAGTGCCCCAAAACATTTTTACTTGGGGGGGGGGTCGTAATAGTTTCAAACATTTATCATACAGTTTGTAAGAAAATGTCGACTCCAAAGGAACTGATTCTCTACTATACAAAAAATCAGCAAAAGTTTGGAGGGACTAGATAGCACCACTACATGGGTAGTTTAGTAAAGTTCCCCCTTTCAGACATTGTGGTCTATAGGGCAGATGATGTAAAGGTCATCTGACTCTGTGGCCCACGGTTAATGAGGGCGTCATGTGGCCAGCTCAAGAACCAACCGCCTTTACTTTTCCCCAACTAATGTCAGGTACCCATTAGAGCTGGGTGGACTCAGAGGCGCACAAGGATCCCGAAATAAAAATCCCAGTCTTTACCAAGTTTCGAACCCAGGACCCCCGGTTCAGAAGCCGAGTGCTTTACCGCTCAGCCACCGCACCTCCTACATGGGCAGTTTAGGCGTTGCTAATATTAATTGTTTAAAAGTTTCAAACTGTTACTGGTAAGGTTTGTAGCATTCATCTGTTTCAAAGGATTCATTTTGTTCCCCCCTTTATACAGAGCAGTAGGCCATCTGTTCAACCCCACTTGGATAAGAGGTCACATACGCTACCGCATAGTTCTCGACAAAACTCACAAGGGGTGAAGACACACAAAAAAAAAACAACAACATTTGTGTTTTGTTTTTGTTCCTTGTTCATTTACTATTGGTGTTGGCAATTATTTAAAACAGTGGTTCTCAACGTTTACAGATTATTAGATAGCCACTGAAAATTGTGCTGTTGGATGTTATCGCTATGTGCGAAAAAATTGTTAGTTTTTAAAACTTGACTGATCGTAGTTTGAGAAAATAGCCACTGAAAATTGTCCTGTTGAATATGTTAATGCTGGGTGTAAAAAAAATGTTAGTTTTTAAAACTTGAGTGATCGTAGATTGAGAAGCACTGTTTTTTGTTTTTTTTGTTTTTGTTTACTTCTTCAGATTTTTAACAGTTTTTTTTTTAAATTTATTTTTCTATATTCTTAGGAACAATTTTTAAGAAATGCAGACACAATAAATAAGGGGGACCACCAACTCTTTCCTTCATTTATATTGAACTTTTTTTTTTTTTTTTTGAAATTTGAGAAAGAGTATTACTTTAAGCTGTGTTCATATTCTGCAGCCAGACATTGATGTCTTTTGTTTTTACCTTTTTATTCTAGTAGGAATTTTTCTATTGTTGAGAGAGTTTGAAACATTGTTTGACTGAAGTCAGAGGAGTTTGATCTGATTGTAAAACTAAAATCATTTGTTGGTTGGCGGGGGGAGTGAAAAGTAAAGTCCCCCTTTCAGACCTTGTTGTCTATAGTGCAGATGATATAAAGGTCATCTGATTCCATGGTACATGGTCAATGAGGGTGTCATGTGGCCAGCACAAAGACCAACCGCCTTTACTTTTCCCCAACTCATGTCAGGTACCCATTAGGGTGGACTCAGAGGTGCCAGAAGATCCCGAAATTAAAAATCCCAGTTTTGACCAGGATTCGAACCCCCCGACCCCGGTTTGGGAGTCAGGTGCTTTACCACTCAGTACACTGGGGGAGTGTAATTATTACTTACGTCCTTTAGACTTGAAACTCTTCTTGTTCTTCTTGTTCTTCTTGTTCTTCTTGTTCTCATCTTCACATGGGAGTCAAGTCTGAGGTCACCCCTGATTGCCAGTTTCCTTTATTCATTTCTTCTACTCCTGGGAGATCAGAGTGGCTATTGTGCGCAGGTCAGTCCCCACACATTAACCAATCATCTGTATTATTTCTGGTCTAATTAATATGCATGACTTACTTTGATTTAGACCTATTTTCTTTTCTATAATGACAATTAATGTAAAACTTTCAAGCTTATTGAATTTAACAAGAACTTTAAAAAAGAATTCAAGAAATTTAAAAGCAACAAGGCCAAATATTTATCAGCAAAAATAATTCTCATTCTGCCGAAAAAAAATACAACAAATTCTAATACTCGATCGTTAGATATAAGTTTTGTTTTTCAGACATTGTTATAATTTGTGGTCATGTTTGTATCCTGACGTCATGTTTGTATCCTGACGTCATGTTTGTATCCTGAGGTCATGTTTGTATCTTGAGGTCACGTTTTTAAATTTAGGTCATGTATGAATCCTGACTCTCATTTGTATCTTGAGGCCTATGTGTCTTGAGATTATGTTAGTTGTTTTTTTTTTTTTTGGGGGGGGGGGGGGGGGTAGCAGGCGTCTTGTGATGTGTCCAGTAAATGGATCAGCCACACTTCTCCCACTGATATTGCGAACAAAGAGATGGATTGAAATCACTCCCAAGTGTAAATCTGAAGAAGAGTAGTCTCCCCTGTATTTATTTGCGCTCTGTTTTGTTTGGGGTTCTACTTTTACTTTCAGAGTTCACTTTTACCGTTTCTTTTGTTCACTAATGTAAAGCGCAAAGTAAGAAGAAAAAAACATCTTTTTTCTATTTTATTTATATATCGAGACAAAAAAAAATTAACATTTACATAAAAATGCACCAAGTCATCATTAATACAAAAAAAAAAAATACTAATATGTAGTAGGCCTATAAGTTGTACAATAGCAATAAAGTCTAATTTTCAGAAAAGAAACCCTTAGCAAAAAAATTATTGTTGATGTTTGTTAGGAGTCTGAAATCCAGTCGAAGTTTCAGTCAGTCTTTACACAAAATGAAAAAAGCTATCAAAGAAAAATTAGAAAAAGCACATGATATGATTAGAAGAAAGACCTCCAAACCTGATGACAAAACTGAGGAATCAAAATCAAAAAATGATAAAAGTTCCGTTGGCAGCAAAAAAAGCCCTGTGGTACGCAACAAGAGCCCTGCGGATCGCAAACAGAGCCTTGCTGGCAGCAACAAGAGCCCTGCACGAAGCAACAAGAACCCTGTAGGCAGCAACAAGGGCCCTGTAGGCAGCCAAAAGAGCCCTGTAGGTAACTACAATAACCCTAAAAGCATCAACAGGAGCTCTGTAGGCAGCATCAATAACCCCGTAGGCAGCAACAGGAGCTCTGTAGGCAGTATCAGGAACCCTGTAGGCAACAACAGGAACTCTGTAGGTAACATCAGGAACCCTGTAGGCAACAACAGAAACTCTGTAGGCAACATCAGGAACCCCGGAGGCATCAACAGGAGCTCTGTAGGCAACATCAGGAACCCTGTAGGCATCAACAGGAACTCTGTAGGCAGCATCAGGAACCCTGGAGGCGGCATCGGGAGCTCTGGAGGCATCAACAAGAGCCCTACAGGCAGCTATAAGGGCACAGCAAGTTCAAATTTCCCACAACGTCAGAAACGGTTAGGAAGTGTTCAAAATTCCAGCAGTAGACCGGGGTCAGGCCCGGGTAGCAGGAAAAGCTCTGTTGCCTCTGGACTTTCTTCCCAAAGTTCTCAGGTTAGTTGTTTGATGTTAACAGACGTGTGTTTTGTATTTGACCCTTGAGGTACAAACTTATCAGGATACAAACGTTTGTGTTTAATTTGGTCTTGTTGCAGTCAGATTTTTTTGTCTCCATAATGGTTTTGTTGTTATTGCATTGCAATGGATAGCAAGCCAAAAACTGGAACTTGTGGCTTTAGTAAACACATTGAGCATTTGTTCATAATGTCTAGAAAAAGTACATAATGGGGCTTCTCATTTGATATGTCGCAGATTAGGGGGCCCTTATCACTTGATGTTGCAGCATAGGGGGCCTTTGTCACTTTATATAGCTGCTTAGGGGCCCATGTCACTTGATGTATCTGCTTGGGGGGGGGTCGTTGTCACTTGGTGTGGTGGTCTAAGCAAATCAAACTAGAAGTAAGTTTAAGAGTAGTTGGATTAAAAAGTTTATCACCATTTTTATTGAGGAGGTCAAACTAAACTAAAATTTGACAACTTTTCATAATTTTTATGTGTGTAGTTTGTTTGGTCTAGCTAATTTAAAACTTTTCATATTTGTGTGTGTGTAGTTTGTTTGGTCTAGCTAATTTATCTGATTGATGGCTTAATATAATTATATTATCATTGTAGAAATCTTTTTCCACAATTGAATCCAGAACAAAGAAGATGTTTCTTATTTATTTTCTTGCACTATAGAATTTTAAAATGTGTGTGTGTATATTTGCCTTTAGGAAAAAAAAGAACTACTACCATTTTTATTCTATTGACTTATTATATAACAGAAAACCTTACAGTCAAGTTTAAAATCTCATAAAAGGAATTGATCCACTGTGATCCACATTTCCACATTTAGATCTAGTAACCAAAGAAATAACAAGGAAAATGTAAAAAAAAAATCCAATTGGTGTTTTAAGACTGTATTAATAATAATAATAATAATTATAATCATCTTCATTGTCCGTGAGGAAATTTGTCTTACAATTTGTGCATTATACAAAACAAAAAATTATTTTTAAAAATGTACATTCACACCAGACTCTTATTGACATATGAAAAGTTTACATTAGATTGGTTCTATTTAATGATCTGATTGCCAGAGGAACAAAAGTGTTTTTTTGTCTGTTTGCCTTTGCTATCGGATTCTTGTACCTCTTTTGTGATGGTAAAATAACAAAATCCTGACCCTAAGGGTGATTTTTTATTTCTGGAATCTTCTTTGTAAGGATGTTTGTCTCAAACAGCTGCCCAAATGGGATTTGTTTTTTGCCAGTGACTTTACCAGCAGCATTTAGGATTCTCTGGAGTTTATTTTTAATGTTAAGATTGTCATATCAGGCAGTGATATTCAAACTTAAAATAATGCAGAAGTGAGTGTGATAAAACATAGCCAAGACCTTTTTGCTAACATTAAATGAGGACAGTTTTCTCAGTAATCATAATCTCTGTGGCCCTTTTTTGCTTATAAAATCAGTATTTGTAATAAAATTTAATTTATTGTCTAAGATAGTACCAAGGTATTTAAAAGTTTGCACTATTTCAATTGTCTCTCCAGTTACAGAAACAATATCATTTTCCTTCTTTTCCCCATTACTGTATAGTTTGTCCATCGTGGCTGGATGATGACCACTTTTATCATCCAGGGGGCTGAGGGCTTTGCAAAGGGGTTTTGTGCTTCTTAGTGTATTGGGGATGGCCGGGCTCAAACCTGCGACAATCAATAACAGCCCAGAGTGCATTCTACACTACCTCATTTAACAGAATGACTTGCTAAATTTTATATCTTTTTTTTTATGTAGTTACTGGTAGAAAGTTAAACACAAAAATGAAAAGAATCTTCTTACTCATTTTACTTACTTACTCATCTGCTGAGGTTGTCAATTGTAATAAACTGAATTTCCATTAGATTGGATCAATAACAATTATCTTATCTTATCTTATCTTAAAAATTGATTTGATGCTTTAGTTGACATCTTGTTCTTCCTTTCTGAAACAGAGCAGTGGAAGTGATCGCAAGAGAAGGAAGTCATCCAAAAGTAAACCCAAAGATTCAGACAAGGGAGAGAAAGAGGTAACCTTAATCTAGGTTTATAAAATATAGATCTAAAATGAAAATATAACAAAAAAATTTTTAAACAAAGCTTATATTAATCGTAAAAGTAAAAAAAGTAAAGTGTCCCCTTCAGACCTTGCGATCTATGGGTCAGATGATGTTAAGGTCATCTGTTTCTTTGGCCAACGGTTAACGAGCCTTTACTTTCCCCAACTAAAGTCAGGTACCCATAAGAGTTGGGTGGACTCAGGGGCACCCTAAAAATCCCAAAATTCAAAATTTCAGTCATCTGTTTCTTTGGCCAACGGTTAACGAGCAGGGTGTCATGTGGCCAGCATAACGACCAACCGCCTTTACTTTCCCCAACTAAAGTCAGGTACCCATTAGAGTTTGGTGGACTCAGGGGCGAAATCCCGAAATTCCAAATCTCAGTCTCCACCGGGATTCGAACCCAGGACCTCAGGTTCGGAAGCCGAGCGCTTAACCATTCGACCACCGCGCCCCATATATTAATCGTACTTGTATCAATTAGTTTACACGAGCCATGTAATTAAATTTGTTTTAGATCTAGACCAACAATCAAGAAAAAAATCATTTATAAAAATTAAGAAACGGGGAACCATCTGAATTTGAACTCATGGCTTAAGACTTCTCAGGCTTAGCAAGCCAACACGTTAACCACTCTGCTAGTGGACAGCTTATGAATATGAAAGATTGAATAGTTATCTATTGTTTTTATAGTATTTATTCTCGACATAAGTATGGGTTCCTCCAGGGAGAGGAGATATGGGTTGCCTCTTAGAGCGAGCAGTGAAAACGGTCCAGACATTAACATTGGACTATAAAACGACCGGTTGATTCGGCCACTCACTTGTTGGGCAGGGTTTACTCCACGAAGGTGGAGTGAGGCAGGAGACATTTTTGTAACCACCAGTTTAGAGCCCGCGGATTTTAATGGCTTGACTCTTCGAAGTCTCCTGGACCGCGGCTGATAGTTCCGCTGATACCTCTGCACCAGGAGAGTGTGAGAGTCTGCTAGTAAAGTTGGGGCTCCCGCAATGTTAGCCCATTTTCAGAACACACCGAGTGCAAGGGGGTGACCTTCAGTTACCAGAGGACTCCATGTGGCGGTCGGCGGGCACTGACCCTGTGAAGGCTGTCCAGGCCTGAGTAAGCTATTGTAGCACAGTGCAGGACAGGCCACTCTCCTGTTGGCCCTGAAGAAAAAAAAATGGCAAAGCTACAATAAGATTATAGGGTACAGTAGTACAATATTAAAATTTAAAAAAATGGTATTCAAAACTATTTGCCAGTGGCAAAAACAAAATGCCATTTTTCTAATCTGCATTTTGTTAATCATAATTCTTTAACTTATATGGAAATATAATTTCACGTTTGCTAAGTCATTGACCAACACCCAAAGTTAATCCAACACCCGGCAGTGATAAAACAATCAAAATAATCCTTGTTTTATTTTTTTGCCAA
>JADKLZ010030261.1:0-14873 GCA_021533235.1 Biomphalaria straminea | reverse complement strand
AAAACTAAGTTCCCTATTCTATTTATGCACGCATTTGATTTTGGAAGTACATCTTGACTAAAGAAATTGAGATAAAAAAAAACAGTATTAACTTTTTACATAAAAACTACAATGTAATTTTCAGTACGTTTAAAAGTTAAAGTTACTCTAAATTAAAATTCTCATATTCATAAGCACATAATGGTTCGCTATAAAATGAATATAAAGGATAACTTAAGTACAGTTTGATTATATTTTAATATGTCTTAAAAGTTGATCCTACGTTCCTGTGATTTTTTATTCCAGTGTGTATTTTAAAGCACAAAAAGAATTAGTGTAAGGATTTTAAGATTAAAATTGGGCTGTTTAAATTTAAATAAATATATCATATTGGGACTGTGTTGCTCATAATCTCACTGTGTTTAATGTTTCTACTACTTAAAATATGAATTGTACATTACCTTTTTTCTTTTTCACTTCTTCAATCTGCATTAGTACTTTTCAGAGGATAAATTTGCTACAGTTAATATATTTTTTTAGTCGTAACGACAATAAGCGTTAGAAAATTTTAAAGTTATTCTATATCATAATGAACTAATTTTGTCAGTTAAAGCCTCTAAGTATTTTCAGATCTCCAATGGTTATTTTTAAAAGTATGTTATTACAATAGTTATGTTATTGTTTGTTTATATTTTTTTGACTTAAAAAAAATGTTGATGTAATTTTTCTGTTACTTTTAAAAATATTTTTTTTTAAACTTTTTTTTTTTTTTTTTTTTTTTTTTAAAATATTGACTTTATAGCTAAATAAAATAAAATAAAATAAACAAAATTTAAGTTTTAATTTCATGTGAATGACTTTATGTTAACAATTCAATTAAAACTGAGTGCATTTTTAAAAGCGAAATGTTTAAATTTGAAGCTGTGTTTTTTTGTGTGTTTATAAATAACATAAATAGTTCAGCCATTAAGGTTTAATGATGACCACTTTGTCATCCAGGGGGCTGAGGACTTTGCACTGGGGTTTTATGGTTCCTTATGTGGCTGGTGAGACTTATGTGAGCCCTTATGGTTTGGGTGCAAACTGGGCATTTTGTTCTAACTGTAACTAGATTCATTGGCCTTGTTTTTTTTTTTCTCTCTGACGCTTTTCTTCTGCCAGCGCTATTCTTGACCTCTGCAATTTGTGCGCCAGTTTTCACAGTGCGACGCCATGATGCTCTCTCTATATCTTCTGCTTCTGTCTCTCAGGTGGAAGGTTCAATTCTGAAGCTTTAAGGGTGTCCTTGAATATTTAATCTGAAAGCAGTAATCATGAGATATGCATAGAGTCAAGTTAAAAATAGACGTCGTTGTCTATATACTTTGAGTGTATTCATTTGTAATATAAACAATTCCATTGGTTCTGTGTCCTCTTCTAACTTGACTTCAAAATAAAGCCTAAATAAACCTTGGAATAAAAATTCAGAAAGTTTAAATCCATAGATCCAATAAGAAGTAACTTCACAAATCCTAATCACAATAAGTAAAAAATAAAACAAAATACAGTTCCTCCTTTACAAAGCTGATGACTGTTTAGTAACAGTTGTGTAACATTTTATACTTAACAACTAATGAATAGATTTAAATAAAAATGGAACATTTTCCCCCTCCCCCATCCCACCCCTCCCCTTGTAGTTTGAAACTGGTCTTCAATCTTACTTTACCAAATCAAACTTTTTCTCCTGAAGAGCTGGCTGTTTAGGAATATGGGTATGGTTCTAAGAGTTATTACAGCAAGGTATAATGTTGTAATTAACTTATCTAATTGCTGTAGTCTCATCAATTTTAATGCTTATGGTGATATTTTTTTTTTTTTTTCAATTTAATAATTCACTCAGCTAGAATAGTCTTAACTAGTTTTAAATGTCTTTGTTTATCTGATGACCTACACCAACTCAGATCAATTTACTTTAGTATTATTTGCTCATAACACAACACTCGTCTAAAAATCTACTACTAGATGTAGGTACTCTTACAAAGAAAAAATTGTTCTTGCCATCACGGGTCAGCATATAAACACTGGTAATACATTTACAAGTCACATGCCACCAGCATATCTGTCTGTCTTGTCAGTTTAGGCTAACTGGATTGTACTTCATTATCTCAACACAATGGCAGTCAGGATTAATTGTACATTTGTCATAGTGGATTTACATATCTTAAGTGTATCTTATCTTATACAATACAGACGATACTTTAAAAAAGATGATTACATCCTACGCGTCATACATTCAGTCATGCATATTAACCAATGACTTAAATTCTGCCAAGTCACTGGTTTTCCTGGCTAGCTCAGGCAACCCATTCCATGCTCTAATAGCGCTAGGGAAGAAGGAGCTTTTGTACAAATTAGTCCTAGCATATGGGACGAGGAATGTGCCTTTTTCTTTGTGTCTTTCTGAGTATTTTATTAAATTTTGTTTTTGAATTTGGAGGTTATGGTTCAGTGTTTTATGTATAATTTCTACTTTAGTGTTGTTTACATTTGATATTAAGTTTTAAAGGATTGTTATTTGTTTTGAATGCTCCGTCAGAATTGAAATTTACTACTTCCTAGTCCGAACCTCCCAAGGGATGGCGAGACCATCGAGGCGACAGTCTAGAGGACATGTCACATGACCAGGCAGTCATCTTTTGCTGTCAACTACCAAAAAAAAAATCTAATGAGCCTTAAACAGACTATATCTGAAGTGATCTCAAATTACACCAATGTTTTCAATCAGTCCACCACATTGGCACTCTACATTTGAATGATCAACACATTTCACACAGTTAGAAATACTAGTCTCACTTTTTTTAAAAATCTTAACTTATTTCCTCTCTAATAATCATCACCAATTTCAAATTTGTAGAATACCTGTTTTAAGTTAACTCTCTTTTAATATTTTACCTAAACATCACAAATTTTTCCTTGTAAAACACCAGTTTTTACATACTTTTGTTTCAGAGTTCAAAATCAAGGTCACGAAAGAAAAAATCAGAATCTGTTACATTTTCAGACAGGCGCCATCTCAATCCGTCTCCTACTCATCGCTCAGGATCAAGACCTTCTTCACAATCATTGAATGACGAATCTCCCCAGAGCCTAGACAAACAATTGGTAAGAGATAGGACTTCTTCTTCTTCTCCTTTCTCAGTTTACATGTCAGAGGGTTCAGATCAGTAATCCTAGATCTGAGATGAATCGCGCAGTGGTTTCTAAATTAGGCAGTTCTCCGTAGGGTTTTTGTTCTATAGGAGGGTTTTGGGGCCAGAGTCTTTTTCAGGTCTCTTTATATAGTGTGCAGCTTTGAAGGACATGATCAGCATTCTCTGGTGATGCTCCACAAGGGCAGGTTTAGCTTGTCCCAACTTGAAGCTTCTCGAACATATGTTGTCTCATTCTGTTGTTTCCGGTTCTGAGTTGAAAAATTATGCGTTGATCATGTCGAGATAGGCGTCCTTGTTCTTGTAATTCAGGTCTGAACTGGTCCAATTCTCATTTATTCTACTCTCTATTGTTTTCATATTTTCTTCTGGGTAGAGCGGGATTTTTATTGGTTTTTCAGTTTTGTAATTTATCTCAACTTTAAAGAGCAGGGTTAAAGCCAAAATTTTTCTCATTGACCAACTATTCAAAGCAGCTTGAGCTACGATGGACTAGCGTGGCCACCACAAAGACAGACAGCCCTTCTTCTTCTTCGTTCTCATTGTTATGTTGGAGGGTTCAGATCACTACACCAATATATGAGATGAACTGAGCAGTGGTTTCCAAATCAGGGAGCTCTCCGTTTAGTTTTCTTTCTATTGGGGTGTTTTGGGGCCAGTGTCTTATACAGGGCCTCTTCGTAAAGAGAGCAGTGTTGGAGGACATGGTCTGCATTCTTTGATGACACTCCACATTGGCAGATATCACCGGTTCCAATTTTGAGCTTCCGGTACATGTGTTGTCGCATTCGGTTGTGTACGGTCCTAAGTCGAAAGATTACACGTTGATCTTGTCGGGATAGCTTATAGTAAGCATCATGTTTCTTGTGATTTGGATGTGAGCTTGTCCATTTCTCATTTATTTTATTTATAATTATTTTTTTCATTTCTTCCGGGTAGAGTGCAGAGTTTATTTGTGAGCCACTTCTTCCAGACAGCCCTGAAATTTAGTTTTTTTAGCTTAATACCGTGCCCAGTCTTATAAATTTTAACTTAGTTAAAATAAAATAGTAAAGTTTCCCCTTCAGATCTTGCGATCTATGGGGCAGATGATGTTAAGGTCATCTGTTTCTTTGGCCAACGGTTAACGAGCAGGGTGTTATGTGGCCAGCACAACGACCAACCGCCTTTACTTTCCCCAACTAAAGTCAGGTACCCATTAGAGTTGGGTGGACTCAGGGGCGCCCTAAAAATCCCGAAATTCAAAATGCCAGTCTTCACCGGGATTCGAACCCAGGACATCAGGTTCGGAAGCCAAGCGCTTAACCATTCAACCACCGCGCCCCCTTTACCTTAGTTAACTTGTCTTAAATAATGTCTAAGTTATTTCAATTGTTTGAAGAGAACTAGTTTAATTTCACAGTCTCATTTTTTAGTCCCTTTTTTGTTTAATTCATTGGTACTTTTCATTAGCCAAGTTGTAAGTACACTGATCCTTTGTTTATTGTGGGAGATGCATTCCATTGTCTAGTACAAACTGAACGTTTAAAAAAAGTAGTTATACTTAATAGTTAGGCTTTATATGGTCCCACCCGTAGCTTTTATGTTACAATAGACATAATGCAGTAAAACTAGAATAATCAAGTTACAAATCTCTCTTGCACACACGCCACTGTGCTAGCCAGTCAAGCGCTGGGAAACAATGCAAGCTAGCAACCATTTCAGGTTCGAAGATGCTCTCAAATCTCGGTGCCTAGTCAGGGTTTATGCGGATAAGGCACTGAAAGAGATTCTTCTTTTCTTACAAATTTCAACACACCTTTGGGAAGGTATGGAAGGTTACGATTACCTTGGGAATCAACTCAGCGCCAGACTATTGTTATTTACAATTGTGGGGAGGCGCATAGGATGTAATCTTAGAATTAATAGTAGATTTTTATATTTTTGAATACATTTTGAGTTTTTTTCATGTTAAAAACGTATATAATAAATATCCTCGTATTAAACTTCCCAGAAAATTTTTGAAATATCAAAGAAGCGAAAGCTGAAGTGTTGAGTGGTGAAGCACTATATAGATCCGTAGTGCCCCAAAACATTTTTACTTGGGGGGGGGGTCGTAATAGTTTCAAACATTTATCATACAGTTTGTAAGAAAATGTCGACTCCAAAGGAACTGATTCTCTACTATACAAAAAATCAGCAAAAGTTTGGAGGGACTAGATAGCACCACTACATGGGTAGTTTAGTAAAGTTCCCCCTTTCAGACATTGTGGTCTATAGGGCAGATGATGTAAAGGTCATCTGACTCTGTGGCCCACGGTTAATGAGGGTGTCATGTGGCCAGCACAATGACCAACCGCCTTTACTTTTCCCCAACTAATGTCAGGTACCCATTAGAGCTGGGTGGACTCAGAGGCGCACAAGGATCCCGAAATAAAAATCCCAGTCTTTACCAAGTTTCGAACCCGGGACCCCCGGTTCAGAAGCCGAGTGCTTTACCGCTCAGCCACCGCACCTCCTACATGGGCAGTTTAGGCGTTGCTAATATTAATTGTTTAACCCTTAAAATACGTGTGGTAGTTTAGCCTCTTAACACCAGAATTGTAATTCCATTTGGTATGCACTCATTGTGAAACAGCTCAGCACTTTAAGGGTTAAAAGTTTCAAACTGTTACTGGTGAGGTTTTTAGCATTCATCTGTTTCAAAGGATTCATTTTGTTCCCCCCTTTATACAGAGCAGTAGGCCATCTGTTCAACCCCACTTGGATAAGAGGTCACATACGCTACCGCATAGTTCTCGACAAAACTCACAAGGGGTGAAGACACACAAAAAAAAAACAACAACATTTGTGTTTTGTTTTTGTTCCTTGTTCATTTACTATTGGTGTTGGCAATTATTTAAAACAGTGGTTCTCAACTTTTACAGATTATTAGATAGCCACTGAAAATTGTGCTGTTGGATGTTATCGCTATGTGCGAAAAAATTGTTAGTTTTTAAAACTTGACTGATCGTAGTTTGAGAAAATAGCCACTGAAAATTGTCCTGTTGAATATGTTAATGCTGGGTGTAAAAAAAATGTTAGTTTTTAAAACTTGAGTGATCGTAGATTGAGAAGCACTGTTTTTTGTTTTTTTTGTTTTTGTTTACTTCTTCAGATTTTTAACAGTTTTTTTTTTTAAATTTATTTTTCTATATTCTTAGGAACAATTTTTAAGAAATGCAGACCCAATAAATAAGGGGGACAACCAACTCTTTCCTTCATTTATATTGAACTTTTTTTTTTTTGAAATTTGAGAAAGAGTATTACTTTAAGCTGTGTTCATATTCTGCAGCCAGACATTGATGTCTTTTGTTTTTACCTTTTTATTCTAGTAGGAATTTTTCTATTGTTGAGAGAGTTTGAAACATTGTTTGACTGAAGTCAGAGGAGTTTGATCTGATTGTAAAACTAAAATCATTTGTTGGTTGGCGGGGGGAGTGAAAAGTAAAGTCCCCCTTTCAGACCTTGTTGTCTATAGTGCAGATGATATAAAGGTCATCTGATTCCATGGTACATGGTCAATGAGGGTGTCATGTGGCCAGCACAAAGACCAACCGCCTTTACTTTTCCCCAACTCATGTCAGGTACCCATTAGGGTGGACTCAGAGGTGCCAGAAGATCCCGAAATTAAAAATCCCAGTTTTGACCAGGATTCGAACCCCCCGACCCCGGTTTGGGAGTCAAGTGCTTTACCACTCAGTACACTGGGGGAGTGTAATTATTACGTACGTCCTTTAGACTTGAAACTCTTCTTGTTCTTCTTGTTCTTCTTGTTCTTCTTGTTCTCATCTTCACATGGGAGTCAAGTCTGAGGTCACCCCTGATTGCCAGTTTCCTTTATTCATTTCTTCTACTCCTGGGAGATCAGAGTGGCTATTGTGCGCAGGTCAGTCCCCACACATTAACCAATCATCTGTATTATTTCTGGTCTAATTAATATGCATGACTTACTTTGATTTAGACCTATTTTCTTTTCTATAATGACAATTAATGTAAAACTTTCAAGCTTATTGAATTTAACAAGAACTTTAAAAAAGAATTCAAGAAATTTAAAAGCAACAAGGCCAAATATTTATCAGCAAAAATAATTCTCATTCTGCCGAAAAAAAATACAACAAATTCTAATACTCGATCGTTAGATATAAGTTTTGTTTTTCAGACATTGTTATAATTTGTGGTCATGTTTGTATCCTGACGTCATGTTTGTATCCTGACGTCATGTTTGTATCCTGAGGTCATGTTTGTATCTTGAGGTCACGTTTTTAAATTTAGGTCATGTATGAATCCTGACTCTCATTTGTATCTTGAGGCCTATGTGTCTTGAGATTATGTTAGTTGTTTTTTTTTTTTTTGGGGGGGGGGGGGGGGGTAGCAGGCGTCTTGTGATGTGTCCAGTAAATGGATCAGCCACACTTCTCCCACTGATATTGCGAACAAAGAGATGGATTGAAATCACTCCCAAGTGTAAATCTGAAGAAGAGTAGTCTCCCCTGTATTTATTTGCGCTCTGTTTTGTTTGGGGTTCTACTTTTACTTTCAGAGTTCACTTTTACCGTTTCTTTTGTTCACTAATGTAAAGCGCAAAGTAAGAAGAAAAAAACATCTTTTTTCTATTTTATTTATATATCGAGACAAAAAAAAATTAACATTTACATAAAAATGCACCAAGTCATCATTAATACAAAAAAAAAAAATACTAATATGTAGTAGGCCTATAAGTTGTACAATAGCAATAAAGTCTAATTTTCAGAAAAGAAACCCTTAGCAAAAAAATTATTGTTGATGTTTGTTAGGAGTCTGAAATCCAGTCGAAGTTTCAGTCAGTCTTTACACAAAATGAAAAAAGCTATCAAAGAAAAATTAGAAAAAGCACATGATATGATTAGAAGAAAGACCTCCAAACCTGATGACAAAACTGAGGAATCAAAATCAAAAAATGATAAAAGTTCCGTTGGCAGCAAAAAAAGCCCTGTGGTACGCAACAAGAGCCCTGCGGATCGCAAACAGAGCCTTGCTGGCAGCAACAAGAGCCCTGCACGAAGCAACAAGAACCCTGTAGGCAGCAACAAGGGCCCTGTAGGCAGCCAAAAGAGCCCTGTAGGTAACTACAATAACCCTAAAAGCATCAACAGGAGCTCTGTAGGCAGCATCAATAACCCCGTAGGCAGCAACAGGAGCTCTGTAGGCAGTATCAGGAACCCTGTAGGCAACAACAGGAACTCTGTAGGTAACATCAGGAACCCTGTAGGCAACAACAGAAACTCTGTAGGCAACATCAGGAACCCCGGAGGCATCAACAGGAGCTCTGTAGGCAACATCAGGAACCCTGTAGGCATCAACAGGAACTCTGTAGGCAGCATCAGGAACCCTGGAGGCGGCATCGGGAGTTCTGGAGGCATCAACAAGAGCCCTACAGGCAGCTATAAGGGCACAGCAAGTTCAAATTTCCCACAACGTCAGAAACGGTTAGGAAGTGTTCAAAATTCCGGCAGTAGACCGGGGTCAGGCCCGGGTAGCAGGAAAAGCTCTGTTGCCTCTGGACTTTCTTCCCAAAGTTCTCAGGTTAGTTGTTTCATGTTAACAGACGTGTGTTTTGTATTTGACCCTTGAGGTACAAACTTATCAGGATACAAACGTTTGTGTTTAATTTGGTCTTGTTGCAGTCAGATTTTTTTGTCTCCATAATGGTTTTGTTGTTATTGCATTGCAATTGATAGCAAGCCAAAAACTGGAACTTGTGGCTTTAGTAAACACATTGAGCATTTGTTCATAATGTCTAGGAAAAGTACATAATGGGGCTTCTCATTTGATATGTCGCAGATTAGGGGGCCCTTATCACTTGATGTTGCAGCATAGGGGGCCTTTGTCACTTTATATAGCTGCTTAGGGGCCCATGTCACTTGATGTATCTGCTTGGGGGGGGGTCGTTGTCACTTGGTGTGGTGGTCTAAGCAAATCAAACTAGAAGTAAGTTTAAGAGTAGTTGGATTAAAAAGTTTATCACCATTTTTATTTATCTGATTGATGGCTTAATATAATTATATTATCATTGTAGAAATCTTTTTCCACAATTGAATCCAGAACAAAGAAGATGTTTCTTATTTATGTTCTTGCACTATAGAATTTAAAAATGTGTGTGTGTATATTTGCCTTTAGGAAAAAAAAAGACTACTACCATTTTTATTCTATTGACTTATTATATAACAGAAAACCTTACAGTCAAGTTTAAAATCTCATAAAAGGAATTGATCCACATTTCCACATTTAGATCTAGTAACCAAAGAAATAACAAGGAAAATGTAAAAAAAAATCCAATTGGTGTTTTAAGACTGTATTAATAATAATAATAATAATTATAATCATCTTCATTGTCCGTGAGGAAATTTGTCTTACAATTTGTGCATTATACAAAACAAAACATTATTTTTAAAAATGTACATTCACACCAGACTCTTATTGACATATGAAAAGTTTACATTAGATTGGTTCTATTTAATGATCTGATTGTCAGAGGAACAAAAGTGTTTTTGTGTCTGTTTGCCTTTGCTATCGGATTCTTGTACCTCTTTTGTGATGGTAAAATAACAAAATCCTGACCCTAAGGGTGATTTTTTATTTCTGGAATCTTCTTTGTAAGGATGTTTGTCTCAAACAGCTGCCCAAATGGGATTTGTTTTTTGCCAGTGACTTTACCAGCAGCATTTAGGATTCTCTGGAGTTTATTTTTAATGTTAAGATTGCCATATCAGGCAGTGATGTTCAAACTTAAAATAATGCAGAAGTGAGTGTGATAAAACATAGCCAAGACCTTTTTGCTAACATTAAATGAGGACAGTTTTCTCAGTAATCATAATCTCTGTGGCCCTTTTTTGCTTATAAAATCAGTATTTGTAATAAAATTTAATTTATTGTCTAAGATAGTACCAAGGTATTTAAAAGTTTGCACTATTTCAATTGTCTTTCCAGTTACAGAAACAATATCATTTTCCTTCTTTTCCCCATTACTGTATAGTTTGTCCATCGTGGCTGGATGATGACCACTTTTGTCTTCCAGGGGGCTGAGGGCTTTGCAAAGGGGTTTTGTGCTTCTTAGTGTATTGGGGATGGCCGGGCTCAAACCTGCGACTATCAATAACAGCCTAGAGTGCATTCTACACTACCTCATTTAACAGAATGACTTGCTAAATTTTATATCTTTTTTTTATGTAGTTACTGGTAGAAAGTTAAACACAAAAATGCTGAGGTTGTCAATTGTAATAAACTGAATTTCCATTAGATTGGATCAATAACAATTATCTTATCTTATCTTATCTTAAAAATTGATTTGATGCTTTAGTTGACATCTTGTTCTTCCTTTCTGAAACAGAGCAGTGGAAGTGATCGCAAGAGAAGGAAGTCATCCAAAAGTAAACCCAAAGATTCAGACAAGGGAGAGAAAGAGGTAACCTTAATCTAGGTTTATAAAATATAGATCTAAAATGAAAATATAACAAAACAATTTTTTAAACAAAGCTTATATTAATCGTAAAAGTAAAAAAGTAAAGTGTCCCCTTCAGACCTTGCGATCTATGGGTCAGATGATGTTAAGGTCATCTGTTTCTTTGGCCAACGGTTAACGAGCCTTTACTTTCCCCAACTAAAGTCAGGTACCCATAAGAGTTGGGTGGACTCAGGGGCGCCCTAAAAATCCCAAAATTCAAAATTTCAGTCATCTGTTTCTTTGGCCAACGGTTATCGAGCAGGGTGTCATGTGGCCAGCATAACGACCAACCGCCTTTACTTTCCCCAACTAAAGTCAGGTACCCATTAGAGTTTGGTGGACTCAGGGGCGCCCTAAAAATCCCGAAATTCCAAATCTCAGTCTCCACCGGGATTCGAACCCAGGACCTCAGGTTCGGAAGCCGAGCGCTTAACCATTCGACCACCGCGCCCCATATATTAATCGTACTTGTATCAATTAGTTTACACGAGCCATGTAATTAAATTTGTTTTAGATCTAGACCAACAATCAAGAAAAAAATCATTTATAAAAATTAAGAAACGGGGAACCATCTGAATTTGAACTCATGGCTTAAGACTTCTCAGGCTTAGCAAGCCAACACGTTAACCACTCTGCTAGTGGACAGCTTATGAATATGAAAGATTGAATAGTTATCTATTGTTTTTAAGGTATTTATTCTCGACATAAGTATGGGTTCCTCCAGGGAGAGGAGATATGGGTTGCCTCTTAGAGCGAGCAGTGAAAACGGTCCAGACATTAACATTGGACTATAAAACGACCGGTTGATTCGGCCACTCACTCGTTGGGCAGGGTTTACTCCACGAAGGTGGAGTGAGGCAGGAGACATTTTTGTAACCACCAGTTTAGAGCCCGCGGATTTTAATGGCTTGACTCTTCGAAGTCTCTAGGGCCGGGGCTGATAGTTCCGCTGATACCTCTGCACCAGGAGAGTGTGAGAGTCTGCTAGTAAAGTTGGGGCTCCCGCAATGTTAGCCCATTTTCAGAACACACCGAGTGCAAGGGGGTGACCTTCAGTTACCAGAGGACTCCATGTGGCGGTCGGCGGGCACTGACCCTGTAGTGAAGGCTGTCCAGGCCTGAGTAAGCTATTATAGCACAGTGCAGGACAGGCCACTCTCCTGTTGGCCCTGAAGAAAAAAAAATGGCAAAGCTACAATAAGATTATAGGGTACAGTAGTACAATATTAAAATTTAAAAAAATGGTATTCAAAACTATTTACCAGTGGCAAAAACAAAATGCCATTTTTCTAATCTGCATTTTGTTAATCATAATTCTTTAACTTATATGGAAATATAATTTCACGTTTGCTAAGTCATTGACCAACACCCAAAGTTAATCCAACACCCTGCAGTGATAAAACAATCAAAATAATCCTTGTTTTATTTTTTTTGCCAAGTCATAGACCAATACCCAAAATTAATCCAACACCCTGCAGTGTTAAAGCAATTCAAATAATCCTTGTTTGATTTTCGAATGACAAACAGGTGGATGGACATTTCATAACTAAATGCTTACCTTTCTAGAGTTGGCTAACATTATTTTACTATGTACTTTATGGAGTTCATTATAGCATAGCTTTATGGTATTATGGCGTAGCTATAAGGTATTATAGGAGGCGCGGTTGCCGAGCGGTAAAGCGCTTGGTTACTGAACCGGGGGTCCCAGGTTCGAATCCTGGTGAAGACTGGGATTTTTATTTCGGGATCATTGGACGCCTCTGAGTCCACCCAGCTCCAATGGGTACCTGACATTGACTTACTTGACTTAATCCTGTGTACTCCCAGGGGAGCATAGGGCCGCAACCACACCTCTCCACCGAACTCGGTTCTGAGCAGCTTTCTTCATCTGCTCCCATGTCATTCCAGTACCCTCAGCTTCACTGACGACCGACCTCTTCCAGGTTTGCTTGGGTCTGCCTACTTTCCTCTTTCCTCTTACCTGACATTAGTAGGGGAAAAGTGATGGAGGTTGGTCGTTGTGCTGGCCACATGACACCCTCGCGAACTGTAGGCCACAGAATCAGATGACCTTTACATCATCTGCCATATAGACCACAAGGTCTGAAAGGGGAAAGGAACTTTTATATGGTATTTTAGCGTAGCTGTATGTTAAGAAGAAGAAGGAGCGGGTAGATGAAGCTTGCATTCAGTCATCTAAATATTATTATTCTGTAAACAATTCAGATTATGTTATTTTGTATCCCAACAGCAAAGGTTAATGAATATGCTCTTTTTTTTTTTTGTTAAACCATACAGTACGGGTATCTCATTGAGCTCGAATCTGAAAGTGCATCAGAGAGCACAGCTTCACTGTCAGACGACGATATGTCAGGACCAAAGGAAATTGCCGAAGCCGTCATTGTGGAGACTCCCCCCAGGAATAGCTTTGATGTCTACTACGATAGAATATTGGGAGATGTCACCAAAAAGTCTGCAGCTAAACAGTTCTTCATCGGCTCTGCTGCTGGGTGGTAAGCGCCTAAATAATATTTTATATTTCTCTGAGCAAGTTAAAACTTTGAACAGTTATTCATTAGTGTTGATAAGACATGAATAATAATAATAAAAAAAGATTAACCTATTTGCCAATGAATTGACTTACTGACTTACTTGACTTAATCCTGTGTACTCTCAGGGGAGCATAGGGCCGCAACCACACCTCTCCACCGAACTCGGTTCTGAGCAGCTTTCTTCATCTGCTCCCATGTCATTCCAGTACCCTCAGCTTCTTTGATGACTGACCTCTTCCAGGTTTGCTTGGGTCTGCCTACTTTCCTCTTTCCTTGTGGATTCCAGCCAAGAGCCTGCTTTGCAACATTGGTAACTGGTTTTCGCAGGGTGTGTCCTATCCAGCTCCATTTTCGTTTGGTAATGTCTTGTGCTATGGGTTTTGTCTAGTTTTGTTCCACAAATCGGTAGTGGTAATCTTTCCTGGCCACCTAATTCCTAATATCCGGCGTAGGCATCTGTTAACAAAAGTTTGGAGCTTTTCCGTATTTCTTTTAGTGACTCTCCAAGTTTCTGAACCGTAAAGGAGAGTAAAGGAGAACAGACTTAACGTTAGTATTATAGATTCTTATCTTGTTATGTAGAGATACTGCCTTGGAGCGCCAGATTGTTTGAAGAGTTGAGAAGGCAAACCTAGCTTTATTTATTCAATGAATTACTGGTTGTAAATTATTTTGTTTGATACCAGCATTAAGTATGTCAAGTCGTGTCCTCATAAATTGTTGCATGCATTGTTGTTTCTCACACCTATTCTCAGACCAAGTTGAAACTTTATTTACTGTACCAATCAAAACATGAATCAATTCAAGAAATTAACCAATTAGTCAATTAATCATCGGTAGTTAATTATTTATTTGTTTGATTTTGGAAAAGGGAAATAACTTCTACATTCTTTTGTGATAAAGTTGTAACTGTGGAGTTTTTCCCTTAGACAAGTTTTAGTTATAGTTGTAAGTGTGGAGTTTTCCCCTTAGACAAGTTTTGTTGTTTCAAAAAGGATATTTTTATATATAACTTCCCATTAATTTTCATCGACACTCACTGCAATAAATTATGTCTATACTGCTGTAAGACATAGCTGATGTGTATCAAATATTTATTTTCACAGATTTTTTTTTTAAGATGCTCCTATAATTTTATTTCAGTGTGACAGGGTTCTTGATTCAAAAAGTAAGCAAGGCGGCTGCTGCAGGTCTAGCTGGAACACTGCTTCTCGTTCTGGTGAGAAGAAATTTACTTTATTAGAAATGTTTTTTTAAGATCAGGATTAATATCAAAATAATTATATCACAATAGTCTAAATCCATCATTAGTTTATAGTTGATACCGGTATGTAATGTCTGACAATATCAAACTCCAGAACTCCGAGATTATAATCATCTCATCTCTGCCTGTGGTCCGTACTGGGGCATAGGCCACCAAACAGCTTCCACAAAGCATCTCAGTTCTGGGCAAGTCTCTCCAACTGTCCCCATGTCTTGCCCATCTGCTTGGCATCTGTTTCCAGATCGCGGCGCCATGTATTCCTGGGCCGTCCCCTCTTTCTCTTTCCTTGGGGGTGGGCTTGCCTTGTTATGTTGGATGCTGGCTTGCCTTGTGATGTTGGATGCTGGCTTGCCTTGTTATGTTGGATGCTGGCTTGCCTTGTTATGTTG
>JADKLZ010030256.1:0-16369 GCA_021533235.1 Biomphalaria straminea | reverse complement strand
TGTATGTAGTTATGTAGTGTATGTGTAGTGTATGTAGTTATGTAGTGCATGTAAGACGTCCCGTCATAATAATGAAGCTCAAGTAAGTCTCCTGCAGGTCCTGGGGAGGGGGGGGCATAGCAGCGAGCAGACAAGAACTCCGTACTATCTTCTTCTCTTTGCGCTCTCATTACGCATAGCAGCCAGCAGACACGAACTCCGTACTATCTTCTTCTCTTTGCTCTCTCATTATCATGTATCCTGTTGAAAGGCTCAGAGAACTAATCCTAAATCTGAGATGACCTGCGCAGTGGTTTCCAGATCTGACAGCTCTTCAGTATTTTTCTCTATAGACATGTTTTGGGGCCAATATTCAATAAAGAATGCAGATTTGGAGAACATGGTTGGCATTCTCTGGTGACACTCCACAAGGTCATGTTTGCTGGTTCTAATTTTCAGATACAGGAACAAGTGTTGTCTCATTCTGTTGTGTCCTGTTCAAAGTTTATTCATTGATCAGGGTCAATAATTTTTTAAGCATATTTTCATGTTCATTATCATGGCAGCCCGGATGACAAACCGTACGACCAAGCAACCATCTAACTGAAGTGACTTGGTCGTTGTACCGCTTGCTCATAGAGCCCTAGCGTGCATCAATTTTACAGACAATAAACTTCTTTTTTTTTCACTCAAAATTTTTTTGAATGATAAAAAAAGCAGTAAGTAGTTTTAGCGTATTTTTAGCGTTAAATCTACGGACAGAGGGGGAGTTGGGAACACACACTTGCTAAGAATTGCGGAAAAAAAGTCACTACGTCATTATATTAACATACAACAAAGGGGGAAGAAGAATAGGATTTCGGAATATCTGGAATGTGTTGAGAAAGTTGGCAACATTTTAGAAATATTTCGCCTACATTCTAGCTCTGGGAAGGAACGTTCTGTGTCTAACCAGTACGTCAGATTACTCTCTGATAAGCCTACCTGCATCAACCTTAAGGACTTATTGATAATAGCCTAGTAACATGTAGTTAAAAAACAATTTTGATTTACGACAATTATAAAAGCTATTTTAAATATGTAAATTAATGTATATACTGTGACAGTACCATTATGTATTTAGCTGACGCAAATAGTTACATTTGATGTGAAACTATATCAAGCTTTACTAGGGAGCTTTTACTTTATTTCATTTACTATCAGCAACGTGTATATTGATCATATCAGCTCACACTGTCTGCTTGTCTGACTGTCTGTCCATGTCTCTGTCTAGTAAAAAGTTTGAACATGTTTTTTTTCTCTTTGCACAATTCTTCATTGACAAGACATGAATCAATTTTAAAAAATTACTAATTATTTAATTATTATTGATGATTAATTATTTTGTGTAATATCGAAATAATGAGAACTAATGCTACCTAATGAGAGATGTGGATGTATATATGGATTAAACCCCATTTTTACGTTTTGACACATTTCATATTCCACTTTCTATTCTCCTATCAAGTTGAAATGTTTCATTAATTTTTCATAGCCGATGGCAATACACGAATCAATCCAAAGATTAAATATTTATCATTTAGTACTACTTAATTAATTTTGTTTTATATAGCAGAAAGGGAGCTAAACTCTTGCGATTTTAAGAAATAGCAGTAATTAAAGGTTCTTTCCCTTAGCAAGCTTTGTTTTTTTTTTTTTTAGTATTTTTTTTCTATGGCTTGTGTTTGTTGTTTATTGAAAATATTGTTGCTGTGATGATGCGTTGTTGATAATAAAAGAATTTAATTTGTAAGGCATTTTTAAAATTTATGTATTGCGAATATTTTTTTTTTCAAAGCATAAAATCTCGCACGCTAAGCAAAGTTGCTTTTAACCGCTGTGCATCTAGTTTAACTGCGCAATTATTATCTTTTATCAACAAGGTTATAACAAATAATGCATATTATATTCTATAACATATAAGCTATAAACATATTTAAAAAGCTGTTGTTTTTTAATAAATTATAATAAAGAAAAGGTAATAATTTCCTGTTAAATTATTAAAACTTCAGCTCTACGTTTAGACTAACCCAAAGAAGAACAACAATCAAATACATTATCACGTGATCGAATTTCTAAATTTTATCGTGCTGATTGATAGTAATTTTAGATTAATGATGGCATTTATAGCTTTGAGTGTCACTGGCCTAGATCAAAAACATAGAAATAAAGAGATTGCTACCTGTGGGTGAGGGAACTCATACAATACATTCAAAAAGAGGACGAAAATTTATTTCTAAACAGCATTGACTTATTTACCAAATCTCTTAAGTTAACTTTGCTCTTGTTCTTTATAATGTCTTCTCACTTAAATAAAGATTATTTGTAACAAGTTAAAAAGTTATAAAATTATTTCATATATAATGCAAACATATATATGAAACACAACTAATAGGACTAATTGATGACTTTTCAAAAGGTTTAGATAATAGTGAACAAATAGATGCTATCTTACAAAATTTTTCCAAAGCTTTTGACAAAGTTTACACCATAGTTTGCTTGAAAAATTAAAATATTTTGGTATTGATGGTCCATTGCATCAGTGGATTAAAGATTTTCTGATAGGAAGAGAACAAACTGTAATAATAGATGGTTCTAAATCAACACCAATAACAGTAAACTCAGGTGTACCCCAAGGAACAGTCTTATGTTCACTACTATTTCTAATTTACATAAACGATTTACCAAATTGCATTAGTTCAGGAACAAAAATTAGATTATTTGCAGATGATTGCATAATATATAGGACAATAAAAACAACACAAGATACAGAAATTTTACAAAGAGAATTAGATGAATTACAGAAATGGGAATCAAATTGGAGCATGTCTTTCCACCCAGAAAAATGTCAGTTATTAAGAGTAACAAAAAAAACTAAAAACATTAATTCCACTTATCTTATTCATGGTAAACCAGTAACACAGGCTAAAAACGCAAAATACCTAGGTGTTATAATAAATGAAAAACTGTCATGGAATCCCCATATTGATGAAACTATAAAAAAAAATCAAACAAAGCATTAGGGTTTATTAAAAGAAATTTCTATAAACCAAATAAGAACATAAAACTAAAATGCTATTTAACCTTGGTTATGCCAATAATAGAATATGCATCATCTGTTTGGGACCCCTCAACTCAGGAAAACATAAGGAAACTGGAACAGACACAAAATAGAGCAGCGAGATTCATAACAAACAAATATTCACATTTGACTAGAGTAACACCTTTAGTAAAATCACTAAATTTAGAAAGCCTTCAGGATAGAAGACTTAAGAGTAAAGTAGCAATTATACACAAAACACTGAACATGAGTTACTAGTCTCCAAATACAAAAACAAAACTTAATAAAATACTCAGAAAGACACAAAGATAAAGGCACATTCCTTGTCCCATATGCTAGGACAAATCTGTACAAATGCTCTTTCTTCCCTAGTACCATTAGAGCAGAGGTCTCAAACTCATATCAGCATGTGGGCCGCACTGGAAAGTAATAGCCTGTCAGCGGGCCGCACCATGAAAAGAGAATGTTTTTTCATTTAATTTTACGAACACTACTGTCAATGCTAAAATATTAGTTACATTTAGTGTATTTTATTACAAGCACAGGCAGTTTAGTTTACTAAGATAACTTAACGTTGTCTCTGTCACTAATATAAAAGCAGAAACTGTAGTTTCAAAAAAATTAATAAAAAAAAAATTACTAGGCCTACTGCAGATGACTAGTAACTCATGTTTATGTCCACTCAGTTGAGAGCGTTTGACAGAGACCAGACCATCAACTTTAGGCCTGAAGTTGCGTATAGTGGTAAGCCGCAAGGTTGCTCTCAGATGCTCATCAGTCAGTCTTGATCGTAATGTTGTTTTGTTGACCTTCATTCTGGAGAAAAAACTGTACACAAACGTACGTACTCCCAAACATCATTAGAATTCTAGCAGCTGCACAGAAAAAGTTTGTAAAATTTCTATCTGAGAAGAAACTGTTAGAAATCTGGAACGCCAACATCAGCGTATTTTTGCTTCAGAATAGTCTCACGCTGCTGGTCCAGTTGTTCCATCTGGACTTCCTCTAGAATGTTTTTCACGTCAACTGCGAACGGAGTGGCAACAAGGAAAAACTGTGGTTCGAGAGCAGTGAATTGCTGAAAGCGGTGTTCAAAATCCTTCAGTAGTCTGGAGAAGCTGTCTACGTAATCTTTAAGGCGCTGAGGTTCAACCGTTATGCTCTGTAGAAAAATGAGAAAGGTTTCCATCTGCCAGATGAGTGGCCCACAAAGTCAGCTTGCATTTGAATGATTTGATGCGGTCAAACATAATCAGCTGCTTTGTGCCCTGTAGTTATGAATTGAGTGCATTGAGATGTTGCGTGATGTCAGTAAAAGAGCAAGATCCGACAAAAACATTGGCTCATTGAACTGAGGTATGTCTCTGTCTTTCATTGCCATTCCCGTCTTAGCTCAAAATATCTTTGCAGCACTTTTCCACGACACGACCATCTGACTTCCGCATGATACAGCAACTCTCCATATTCCGTTTCTAAATCAGCTAGAAATGACGCAAACTGTCTGTGGTTGAGACCCCATGCACGTATAAAGTTCACCGTCTGCACGACAACATCCATCACGTTTTTCATTTATAGACTTTTGCCACAGAGTGCTTCTTGGTGCAGAATGCAGTGTATAGCTGCAAAAGGTCCAGCTGTTAGAATCAGGCCACCGTTCCCCCCAGCTGAAAGCCAAAGCGGTCGGTGGGCGACAGTGACACCTCATTTACTGTGCAGTTGTAAATCATTTCACGGCTTATATGTGGTCATTGTAAATTTTATCTATTTTTTTTTTAATTCGCGGACGTGGTCGCGGGCCGCACAAAATAGTTTCGCGGGCCGCATGTGGCCCGCGGGCCGCGTGTTTGAGACCCCTGCATTAGAGCATGGAATGGTTTGCCTGAGCTAGCCAGGAAAACCAGTGACTTGGCAGAATTTAAGTCACTGGTAAATATGCATGACTGAAAGCATGACGCGTAGGACGTAATCATCTTCTTTTTTGAAGTAACGTCTGTATTATATAAGATAAGAAGATAAGATAAGATATATATATCTTACACTTTGAAAGAGAAAACTGTTTCAATTCTTCTATATGTAAAATAATGAAATGTAACTTACAAATAAAAAAAAATAATAATAAAAACACCCAGAGACACTAAGATTAAGGCACATTTCTTATTCCTTGTGCTAGGACATATTCGTGCAAGTGCTCCTTCTTCAATGAATCAGCCAGGAAAACCATTGACTTGGCATAGTTTAAGTCTCTCTCTCTAATTTCCATTGACGACTGGAATAACACAGGGATAGGCCTAGGACGTAATTATATTCTTTTAGGATTAAGCTTCTGTAATTTTTAAATAATCATTCTTAATACATATTAAACATTTCAAATAAGAACTCCCCCTTTATGATCTGTATAAAGTATGCAATACAAAAGACACTTTGTTATCAGTGCATCTACTACAAAGAAATGCCCTTCTACTTTAGTGAACGGATCGCTCTACATGTATCTTAGAGAGCCATAGACTACATGGTCTTAACGCTACTAATTGTGCGGCTGTTGTGCCACGATTCTCCTTCAAACGTTACGATTTATGGTCTTTTTCAGTGCATAGGCCAAATGTTTGGAACTCGCTCCCAATTAATATCAGACAACATGATTCATTCACTACAGTCAAGAAGAACATTAAGACATGTCAGTTAAAAACTTGTTTAGATTGTAAAAAATGTGTCATTTTATTTTTTGTGTTTATGTTTCTTACGTAATCATAGCGCCTTGAGCCTACACCATGTTTGTTAACAACTCTATATAAAATATTACTCTTACACATGTATTTTCTTCCTTGTCATCTAGATGAAAGCCCCAACGCCAATGTTGACTTTTTCGACGAGTTCTTCTCTCAGCTGTCTCACATCTTGAAAGACAAAGACGAGGAGACATGCTACAAAGAAATGTTCAGGATCCTGGACGACAACAGAAAGGGAGCCATCCCTTGTGAGGACCTAAGGGGCATCCTCAAGAGATTACAGTCCCAAGTTCAGATGACAGACCAGGAACTGGACGAACTGATTGACGACATTGACAAGAACAAAGACGGCAAGGTGGACTTTTCAGGTGAGCAGATTGAGAGCACAAAGAGTAGAACAGAGAGAGTGCTTGCCATTCAGTCATTTTGTGCATTCTGTATAAGGGAGAGATAGAGGTGGGAAGCCACTAAAAAGTATGTTGTACCTAATGTCACGGATGAATGTGTGTTTGAATGTATAATCTATTTTTACATATGCGCGAATGACCGGGAGTTTGCTAGTTGTCAGAGAGAGTCCATCTTGTTGTGATATGCCGTAATGATTATTAAAGTTTCTCTGTGTTTGATCGAGTGTTACTTGTTTATTTGTAAACACAGCTGAACCAGGGACACCTAGACGTATTGAGACCTAAGGTAGTTTCTATCAAGTTATCAATATAAATATTAATAAGAAGAGTTGTGATACCTAATATATTAAGTATCGTATATATTTGATATATTTTGCAATATATTTTATAATATATTTAGAAATATATGTTCGACAATGACGCTTAGTGGAGAAGATATCCACCGTGAATAGAGGATGAAATGTTAAAGAAAATCTACATTGGGGATCGCGAACTTTAAAAGTACAAGTAAGAAGCGCTAAAAGAGAATACTTTGTGATAAACGCTACTCAAAGGGGGCAAGAGAAACCTAGACCGTGGTACAAAGATTTGAGACTTTAAAAAAAGATTCCGTAGGAGAAAAGCAGAGAGGACAACTAGAGGAGATCTTAAGGTGAGCTCCAGCAGATAAAGTCTTGACTTACCAAATATGTTTTGCCTTAGCAGGGTCTTCATAGTCACGTCAAACAATGCTCTGTCGTCCTTAATCATCTGACTTGAGGTCAATATCTTATTATGGAATAAAATATAATCCATAAAGAATTAGATGAAAGAAGAAAGAAAGATGACGAGAACAGATCTGAGGAAGGAATAAAAGTAAAAGAAAATAAACGACCAAATAGAAATAACAGTTCCCAAGCTGCTTCCACTATGTAACGATGTCCTGCTCCATCTTGGCTTCTACAAAATTCTTTTATTTTAACGGCGTTGCTCAACTTTGAAGTTTACTGTTCGTTTTAAAAGACATCATCAAAAAAATAATCTCGAGGAAAATATAACAATAAGCATTTTATAGCAGGAGCGTAGCTTTCATCTTTTTTTTAACGGTATTTTATCTGATCTCTCTTGTTGAAGTTGTTGTATGATTTATGTAGCTCTAAGTTTTTTAATGATACATCTGATAAATATTTTGCTGTTAACTCACCTTGCTAGCCCCTTCCCCACTATTTGTTGTTTTTTGTTTTGTTTTCAGTTTTTCAAACACGGTATATCTAGAAGACTATTTGGTGCAGTAAACATGAACAATAACTAGCAAGGATAAACTAAAAAATGCTACACACCAGAAACACTGGAACAAACAAACACGCCATACATACCACACGCACAAAACACAAACACCACACAAACTTAAATATACACCATACAAACAATGCCACACAAGCACGCGTCACACACACACTGTTTCCACACTTACAACCATTCTCCATTACTCTAGATGAATTCTCCTTAAAAACCCAACCCTTGTACAATCCTTTTATACAACCTCATAACACTAAAAATCCACCCGACACACACATACTAAAAAATTGACACTTTGCCAGATCTAACCAATTTTTCTGTAACTAGTTTGACATTTTCTTTGTAATTACACTTCGATATCTTCAGTTTGTTGAATCCATTTCCCCTTCAATAAATCTGATTACTTCATGACTGCCTTACGTCTCATCATTGCCTAGATTAAATCTTACACCAATCTCAAATTTACCTAAAAAAAAACCAGACTCAAGCTACCAAGAGCTGTAAATGTTTACTGATGGTTAACGTAATGAACGACTCAGTGTTCACTTAGAAAAAGATGCTCTGATATTCCGTAGATCTTGATAACAAATTTGAGACATATACGAAAGTTCTTATATTATTTTTTTAACTTCGCCTCGGAAACGTGAATAAACTGGTGAAGAATAAATAATTAAATTAACTTCATTAAACAAACAATAACATCTGAAGTCATTAAACTATAAGAACTGAGCAGCTTCTCGAGCAAGGATAACAAAATAAGTATACATCTCCACCAACAATGTCAACACACATACACACATATACGTACATACGTTCTTTAACTCAGCACAACCATTATGTGGGTTTGTGTGTATATATGTATATATGTATATACGTACATACACACAAACCCACATAATGGTTGTGCGGAGTTATACACCTAGAATACAAATCAATCCCACCAAGCTCTCGAGATACATAGGAGTATGTATACAGTCCACTTCTACAACTTTTTGTGCTTACTGCTGATTTCAAAATAACAATGTGCATTTAGAAAACTTCTTTTTCTTCGTTCTACCTTCTTCTTCTTTCTCCGCCCAAACGATTTTCATACACATTGGACAGTTATCCGACAGTTTATGCGCAAAAAATGCTAACTAATTGGTCACAAAGTGAAAACCTTAGTTGGACCATTACATTTTTTTCAAAATATAATTATCTTAAAAATAAATTTGGTGATTTTGAAAACGCTTTCAGCTGTCACTCTTGCACTCGACTCTAATGTTTCTTTATATTCAGTAAAGAGATGAGTAAATAAATAAACCATTTTGAGCGATGTCTTATGTAGAAATAAGCTGGACTGTTATAAAAGAACGTAATTGATCCAGCTCACAGGAAAGTCTCAATGTAATATTGAAGCATTATAGGCAATAAATAGAATGAGAAATAACCAACAGCGTCATAAAGAAGGAATTCATTTAAAAAAACTTTTTTAATGTTAGTTGTTTAATTTAGTGAAATGTTTTGAAATATTCATTGGCTGCCTTTCTTCTTTGCTATGGCTGGTAGTTTCATTTGCATTTTGATAGTTCTTTATATCTTATGATTTAAGTTTTTTCCATAACCTATGATTATGAAACGGAGGCGCGGTGGCTGGGCGGTAATGCGCTTGGCTTCTGAACCGAGGGTCCCGGGTTCGAATCCTAGTGAAGGCTTTGATTGAGTCCACCCAGCTCTAATGGGTACCTGACATTAGTTGGGGAAAAGTAAAGGCGGTTGGTCATTGTGCTGACCACATGACACCCTCGTTAACCGTAGGCCACATAATCAGATGACCTCTTAAAGTGGAACTTTACTTTTACTTATGATTATGAAACACACCACAGAAAAACGCGCTACCACAAAACGGAGAAAGACAAACAATAAAGAACCTCCTTTTAGTTTATAATCACTGAGGCCTAAACTAGATGAAGTCAGAGATGCCAGTAGTACAGAACCTCGCTTGCATTAACGCACCTTTCCACCTACTTTAGTAAGTGCAGGTTTTTATTTCTAAGACTTAGACTTTTTCGATTCAAGAGCACCTGCAGATAACAAGACATTTTTTTAATTTGTCGTTCGGTAAATATTTAGACAAACAAATAGACTCGCAGAAAGCTCCTTCTAAATATTATTCAGTCTGTTAATCGAACGAAGTTTTGATACTAATCCAGGAGTCTTTAGGCTTGTCTTTAAATATCTCTGCCCGAATGATGTAAACAAAGGCTAAACAGTTCTTTTTTAAACTGTAGGAGAAAAATTGAGTTTTCTGTTACATCATGGCTGAAAGCAGTCATCTAATGCTGTTTGAGTCGAGAAATTCGGTTTGTCTCCACAAACTGTTGAGTGCAACTGTTGGAAAATGCTGGGTATAAAAGATAAATTCTTTTATAATACTTTTTTGTATTTAAATGCAACGCATAAAACTATACATTTAAGAATTTAATAATGTTAGCAGAAGAAGCAAAAAAAAAAAAAGTAATAAAATGAAACATAAATGGGCTTTCAACTTAGACGATTATTTGGTGAAACTCGGAATGAGAGTGTCTTAAGTTGAAGTTGGAACGTGAAGCATGCTATAGAGAATCTTTTCAAAACTTGATTTAGAATCGCTGTGAGGTTCCGAATTTAGTACAAAATGTTCTTATATGCGACTCAGCCCTAATATTGGGGATATCCACAATACATGTTCGATTCTAAATCAAGCTCACCTCGTTCTATTAAAAACTGTTGTCAACTGAACTAACTAATCAAAATGTGTTTGTGTTACGAGCAAAAAGTTCAGTGCTAGAATGTGCACAAAATGAATCGCATACTTTTTAAATGACATAGCTTGTCAACACTTCTGAGCTGAACCATTTGAAATATCTGTCTATAACAGTATCAAATGATGCATCATTTTTAATGGAAGTTAATAACCGTCTTGCTAACACTAGTGAGCTTTTGTACGCCACCAAGCGAGAGTGTGGCGGATGGCTGCCTGGTCGAGCGGTTAGCACGATGGACTGTCGTTTGGATTTATCGATGGTCCCGGGTTCAAACCCTGCCCGCTCCCATCCCCCGTCGTCCTGCGGGAGGTTTGGACTAGGAAGTAACTATCTTCAACTCTAGAAGAACATCCGAAACATGTAGAACATTTTACAAACATTTTTACAAATCGCTTTGCCTGCCTACAAAAATCAATGTCTACCTAGCAGTGGTTCTCTCAACCCTTCTATATGGATCTGAGACATGGTTGCTATACAGAAAGCAGCTAAAACGTCTTGAACGCTTTCACCAACTATGTCTGTGTTCCATCATGAACATACGAAGGCAAGATTACACTACATAGAGCGATGTTCTTGCAAAGGCCGGTGCGGACAGTATATAGGGATTACTTACAGTTCAACACCTGCGCTGGGCAGGGAGCCTATCACATATGGGGGACGACCGTATGCTAAAGGCTACGTTTTTTTTTTTTTTGGTGAGCTGAAATGTGGTCGGTCTAACAAAAGTGCCCCACGGAAACACTTTAAAGGCCAACTTTTAGGTTTCAACTTTCTTTAACTGACATAGAAGAGAGCACCTGGCAGCAGGCGACTTCCGAACGTTACATCTCTAGATATATTACAAAGACCGCGCGATACAGAGGCGAGAACAAAAGAAAATCCACTGTCGACGACAGACTTAGAAGGCAAAAAGAGATCCTAAATCGACCATTGGCTGACAACAGTTATGTCGACGCTGGATGTATCAAAATATAAAGGTCGCAACCGGGACTGCGTAGTACTCCTAATTAATCTTCGGACTCGAAGATAAAGCCTTATTATTATATTCTGTACCCCGGATACTCCGAAATGCTATTTACAGTTATCCGTCATAGATGAGAATGTCCGATAGTTCTTTAAATTCGAATATCCTAAAGTAGTCGTACTCTCCAATGCCTAAGTTTACCTTACGCCGTAATAGCATGAGTCAACGCTGATTGTCTAGCATCATAACAAAAAAATGTTTGTTTGTAAGTTCGTGTGTGTGTGTGTGTGTGTCTGCTTGTGTGTGTGTGTGTGTAGGTTGCAGACGTTTAGGTAAAGAAGATTAGCTCAAAACACACGTGCACGCTGGATCATATTTATCCGCGTACATCAGAGCGCGCGTGCTACGGGAATTACCGGTTGATCTCTCTTCTTCTGCTCTAAAGTTTCGTTGTTCATACCTTCCAACGGTAACACTCTGTACGTATCAGTCACAACAAATATTTAAGCAAATCCTCCACCCCCATCAGCGCATTTGATTATCACTCTACCTTCCCCACCCCCTTGAGACGGAGTGTCGGCTGGAGTAAACGAACCATCAATCATTCTGATATTACAGCATTGAAATTAAGATCCCCCCTCCTCCTTTACTCCCAAGGCTGTGTAACAAAACATGAAAGTTCCAAGAGTTGTAACAATTTTTCTTTTTTTTTTAACCCGACAGCAAACAAATCTGAATTATTTCTACGATTGTTTCTTGCTGGTTGAGAATACTTCCATTTGTTAGACTCCTGTAGTGGATTATATTTTAGAAATAAGGTCAAAACAAACAGTAGAAACTTCATTGTAGTTCCCGAGCAATGACTGCTTGCTTTTGCCCTTTAGATAAGTGGCGAATTGATATTCTCTCTTCACAAGGGGCTAAAATTAAAAGTTAGACCTATCTCATATTGTCCGTTATATAAAAACAAAATATGACCAATAAAATAATTAAACTACTCTGGTAGTTTAAGGCGCTGTCAGACTTCACGTCAGAGGTCACACGACTTTTCGGTCAGCTACGCCCTTGAATTGGCAGCTTCTAACGAAGAGGTTGAATGAGTGCTGTTTAGAAAGACCAAAGCGTCTTGCAACAGTTCTACCTCAGTATTAGCTTTGAAACTTTTGATTCAAGGCAAACCTGTCAACAATTTAGTTCAAACCAACATGAAAAACGTGTGCTTTAATTCAATTGAAGCTTATATCGCGATGTCAGAGTAACTAAGGATGTCTATGGGTGTAAAAGTTCATGGTCGGTCACTGTGGGTCTAGGGAGTCACTGCGTCTATGGGCTCACTATGTGTCCACAATTTTTATTTAAAAACAAAACAAACAAAAAAACAACAACTCTTGTTTGCAAGGTAATCAAAATAATGTGCAGTGTTCGCTAACTTTTACTTGGCTTGTGTGTACCTAGATTGTGTGGGGTAGTGAGGGATCTATAAAACGTAAGACATCCACTGACTTGAAGAGTAGCAATAAAATAAGGGGGAGGGGAAATTTAAAATAAACTTGTAGTGAAAAATAAAAATAGTTTTGAGTAAAAGAACTTGACTTTTTATTGGAAACTACGAACCTGTTCTTAACGACTTCTCGTGGGGATCCCTGGCGTTTTTTCATTAAGTTCAAACATAAAACACAAAATGTAGAGAGAAATATGACAAACACTATACCGTGTTGAGGTGTTGGCACCAGGCCAGACAAGTCTGTCTATTGACTAATGTCTGAGTTTGTTCTACACGAGGTAACTATTCTATAAGGTTGAGGTAAAGTTTTCATTGCTTGTTGGATAACTTTCTCCGTTACTTGTGTGAATTAAATGAGCTCCATATTTGCCTATCACAATAGTTTAGAAAAGAGAAAACAACTCATCATCTCAAAGAGAAAACAACTCCTCATCTCAAAGAGAAAACAACTCATCATCTCAAAGGTGCTGGAAAGATGCAGTGGCCGATGTTTCCAGTACACAAAGGGAAATCACTCCTGTGGAGGGTTGGGCCAAAATCTGTACAACTGCAAGAGAAAGCTGACACTTACCTGGCATGGCGAGACCTCAATGAATCATCACCATCTTGCAAACGTGACAGTGATAAGAGTTTTGTTGAATTGCACTTGGCACAATAGATACATACTAAGGTCTAACAATAAATAGCTTAGACTTACAAGTCTAGTTGCAACAGTTGTGAACAAATGATTGGCTTCTAACAAACAAACTGACATGATTTTACATGTAGGCTATGTACATTATAGAGAATAAAGAAAACTCTATAGAGAATAAAGAATACAGTAGACATAAGTGTCTTTTTTTACGTTCACATAAATGTATACATTTGAATGATTTGATGATCACAAATGTTATTATTTCGTTATAAAGTTAAACTAGATAATATACAAAATATTTTTTAATAACAAATTTTATATTAAGTGTAGTTATATCAATTTGTTTGGATATTTTGATTAGTCATGTAATTAAATTTTTAATAGATAAAAAATAACAATGATAGCTCGAACTCGAAGTCTCAGGCCTCCTTAATCATCTCTCATCTCATCTCAGCCTGTGGTCCCTACTGGGGCCAGCTTTCTCCAGGCATCTCGGTTCTGGGCGAGTCTCTCCAACTGTCCCCATGTCTTGCCCATCTGCTTGGCTTCTGTTTCCAGATCGCGGCGCCATGTGTTCCTGGGCCGTCCTCTATTCCTCTTTCCTTGGGGGTTCCAGGTTAGGGCTTGCCTTGTTATGTTGGATGCCGGCTTGCGCAGGGTGTGACCTATCCATCTCCAGCGTCTCTGAAGGATATCTATTTCAATGGGCTGCTGTTTTGTTCTTTGCCACAGTTCCTCATTCGAGATCTTGTCTGGCCAGCGGATCATAAGAATCTTCCTCAGGCAGGTGTTGATGAATACCTGGATTTTTTTGATGGTGGTGACGGTGGTTCTCCAGGTCTCTGCTCCATAAAGTAGTATCGGCTTAACAATGGTGTTAAAAAGCCTTTTTAGCCAACACAATAACCACCGTGTCAGCGAATTGCTTATGAAAATAGCAAGTTTTATAATTAGGCTATGTTTTTAGCTTCAAACTTTAATAGGGGGACATACAAAGAATGAAGTGGGATAATTCAACTGCCACCACATCAGTCAATTACCATTTCTTTCCCTTGTTCTATACCAAACAAAATATTTAATTACCAACAATAGATTAACTAATTGGTTATTCTTGTGTTGTCATGGTAAATGAAAAAATTGTGCAAAATTTCAGATTGGATGTGGGACAAATAAAGTGTACAAACTTTTTACGGACACCAATTCTAAAACAATACGTAAATGTAAGGGAGGAAATGGTACTATAAGAAATGCACTCCATACTTAGATATCACGAACATTTTTTAAAATGAACTTTTAGCAGCGACTTTCGTGTACTAGCGTAAAGCCAGGCAATGACACTTTCTAAACTAATTTCTTAAACTTTTTTAAAAATCAGATTTTAAAAAAAATTGTTTAGTGCCCCCATTAGAATGAAAGAAGCATATTTTTGTGCGTTTTTTTTTGTCTGTTGGTTGGTCTGTCCATCAGGGTTAGAAAAAAACACTAAAGGCTTTTGAAAATATGATTTAACCTTTACTGTTCTTTCAGAAATATTGCGATAGTTTAAGGATGGGAGCATGCAGGAATTGAGCCAGGGACCAACGATAAATCCGAAATACAGTCTAGTGCGCAAACATCAAGATAAAGCAGGTTTATACCCTGCTCGCCATCCTCCGTCGTCCAGCGAGAAGTTAATTATTTTCAACTTAGAAGGAACATCCGAAACATCTTGCAAATAGGCGGATCTGACAGGGATCCGACTCCGACGGGGGCCGCCTCTGAGTTTGTGTATCACACAAACTCTCTTTGTAATCTTGTTTTTTTTTTTAGATCCGGTGACATTGTTAAGCATTACAAGAGAAAAAGAGAAAGTGAACTGAAAAAAACAACAACAACAAAAAACGTAGAGGTGATATAGTTTAAACAAAGGAAAAACGTTAAGGAAATAAAAAATGAGGATTGGGAGAGCTTTTGAAATAGACAAACTAAACTATGTCATAGACGCCATTGTGAAAGATCACTGTGGGTAATTAAATAATAAAAATTACTCATAAATTTGATTCCTCAACATTGAAAAGTGCACCTTCAACTATCCCTTACTCTGATGAGCCGATGGGGCACTGCAATAACTGTCGGTCGTTTTTCACGTTTCCTATCTTTTGCATTGGATAGAATTTCATTTCCTGACAGGCCTGTCCTTTCTTTTATGCTGTCTTCCCATCGATTTCAGTCTTTTTTTTTTTTCTGGTAGACCTACTTCGCTTATCAATACTGTAGGCCTACATCGGATACTCCAAAAACTTGCTTTTATGAATTTGCTTCCAATTATAAAAATCTTAATATTTTGGTCTTTTTTTTATGTTTTTGTCCACACTTACTCTCCCTATTGTATTTAAGGCGCTCTCTCTTTTTTCTCTCTTTCTTTCTTTCTCTCTTTACGATAATATATAGTCTATGATCTTTACCCCAATCCATTCGTCGTCCTTTGGTTGTATAATCTAATTAAAATTGTAGTTCCAGTTGAACTTTTAAAAAACTCAAACCTCCTAGCAAGAAAAACAAACGAAACTAAACAAAAATAGAATCAAGTGCCTGGCATAATTTATTGGAACATGTGTGAGCACTTCAAACTTGTACCCTTGTCTCAATCACAACATACACAATGTCTTTCTACAGCATGCACTATTAGTCTAGTAGTCCGTTTCTTTTGTATGTCTGTCTGACCCAAATATAACTTCCAGCCCTAATTGCCGTCTTTTATAATGTTATGCTGTTTTTCTAAAGAGTCTTTTAAGTTCCGAAAGTAGACAAGGCAGCATCTTGTTCGTATTAGATTGTCAATTACTGATAATTAATCTTTTTTAGCTTTCCTTTAATATATTTCAATATATAAATCTTACAAGTACATTATTTTGTTTATTTTATTATACATATCCCTCACAAAGGACACAGAATAAGTTAGCTTTGTTAATGACGACTGATTTGAGATCTCTGAGACATAAAAGGTTAACA